>PVLC010008924.1:0-56206 GCA_004027655.1 Graphiurus murinus
CAACAATGTATTAGGGTTCCCACTTCTCCACACCCTCGCCAGCAGGTGTTGTTGTTCATGTTTTTTATGATTGCCATTCTGACTGGAGTTAGGTGAAATCTCAGGGTAGTTTTGATTTGCATCTCCCTGATTGCCAACGATGTGGAACATTTCCTCATACATTTATTGGCCATTTGAATTTCTTCTTTTGTGAAGTGTCACTGTTTAGAAATAAGGAAAGTCAAGAAAAAATTAGGAGGATAGCCCAAAAGACTTTTATTGTACAAGTATTTGTGAAAAGTATTTCTCAGCTCCAAAACGGCATACCTCACCCAGGAGATAGATTATTATACTAATGTGCCATTTTCCAAATAAATATTTCATTTTTTCCCTACGAGTTTTACTATTTTGTTTTATGGAATATTGTCTTACTCTAGGAAATTGTACCCATTAGAAAATCTTTCTTATAAGTACTTCTACCTGTGTAAGAGATTTCTACAAATATAAAGGTGCTTTATTCCCAGTCATTTCTGAATATAGATGAACCCCAACTTACAATAATATGACATATTTTGACTTTATGATGATGTGAAACTGATATGCATTTAGTAGAAACCATGCTTTGAATTTGGAAATACAATCTTTTCCTGGCCTAGTGATATGTGGTATGATCATCTTACATGATGCTGGGAAGCAACAGTGAACCCTCACTCCCCCTCAGTCACTTGTTAAAAACTGATACTCTACAGTGGACAATGTTTCTAAGTTATGATGCTGGGCTGGTTAGGTATATCAGATGCATTTTGATGTAACATTGGGTTTGTTGAGACATGGCCCCATTGTAAGTCAAGAAGTATCTGTATTCATCTCAGACAGAAAATCAGGGCATTTATATTTTGGTTGGAGCTTGTGCGACAACTACTGCCTCTAGATATCTGATTAATGAATTAAGCCAGGTGTGGTGAGGCACACTTGCAATCTCAGTACTTGGGAGGCCAAGACAGGTGAAACACAGGTTCCAGGCCAATGTGCACTGGTTACTTAGTGAGACTCTGTTTCAAAATGAAAAATAAAATAAAATAGGGCTGGGGTTTAGCTCAGAGGTAGAATGCCCCCAGGTTCAGTCCCCAGTGCCAGATAGATAGATAGATAGATAGATAGATAGATAGATAGATAGATAGATAGATGTTAAGCAGTACAATTTCTCAGGAAGTAATTTCTCTTTGTGGAATAATACTACAGTTAGTAAATTTTTTGGAAGGCACAACATGAGCCATGAGTTGCCATCAGGACTAAGGACAGCAAGCCCTTAGGTACATTGAGTTTTGATATTTATCTTTTCAAAATTACTTAATTTCTACCTCAGAGAAGATCGTGGACTGTTTCCCAGAAACAGGTTTATGGTTGTAAATGTGAATTGAGGTAGAAATCAATTTTGTGTTTTAATAGGAGTGACTTTTCTTTATGTCCTTTGAAATGAAAAGTATCACAGTCCTCCTCCCTGGGTCAGACAACTGCTTGTTCCTCAACTCTTGTCTCCCTCACCTTCTCAGACAGTTCAGATCTCTGGTTCATGTTTTGGAAAACCAATTCCTTTGGGACTAGGAAAGCCTAAGAATATGGGAAACAGAAGATTGGCTATTCTTCCAGGATAGAGGGTAAAAAAGAAAATTGTTTTCAGTGTTTTGAGTTACTTACAACAAGAAGACAAGACAACAATTGTTTCAGCATATTATGCCATCATTATGTTTAAAAGACAGCAAATTGCAGTATACTAACAGTATTAAAACCAGATAAGAATATAAGGTGGTAGTACTTATTTTCAAATACTCTTAAACAATACTAAGTGAATACCAGATACTTAGTGGGTCACTTCTTTTTATGGACTTTGGTTGAATTGCAATGTTATGCTTAATTTGCCATTATTGTAAGAACTTGGCAGAATTTTGCAAAACTGTACCACTTAAAAATTTTGCTAAGTGAAATGTAAAAACATTAAATCTGTATTGAGTCAGCTTGAGTACAAAATGTACTCTGAAGACTTTTAAGAATGAATGGAAATGAAATGTAATGCACATTGTAATTTCTGATAAAATTGAGAAGCTATAAAATTTATTTCTTATTTTAGATGGAAATTAAATATGGGGGGAGCAGTATATAAGAACTATAACATAACATGTATTTATTAGATTAAATGTGATATCTTTAAGAAATATAGATTGTAAAGAGATTTAATATATTTGATTTCCTACTTACCACCCCAAATGAGAAGAAATCAATTAAGATTATCATTCTTTACTTCCTGAAAACTAACTTAATATGACCCAGAGACCAGGAGTGCTAATGACTCTGCAGTCAGATGGTATTTTGATTAACAGTAAAAAGAGGTACCATTCATGCTGGATTTTAGTTGAAATTTTTAAGAGCAACACCATGCTCATGTGGGCACATGTTATGAAGAAAAGGTAGTTAGAAGTGATGCACATAGGCTGTAAAAGTGTTTAAAAATCATATCTATTTCAGTATGCTTGCTAGTTATATTTATATTCCAGTCTCAGGGATCTCTGAAGAGGAGGCCTTAACTGTATGACACCTAACACATGAAGCACATGTTTCTGAATGTCCTTGTTTGTTCAAATGGTTATTCACCAGCTGTTATATGTATGAAATTCACGTAGACCAAGGGTAGTAGAACCTTTGCAGTGACTGCATCTGACACATTCACCCGTGGAGAAATGCCTTTGGCAGAATTTTCTTCTTTGCATGGACTAGAAACTTCACCCCTTCTTTTTTTTCCCCCCTATCTTATTTGTCCTGATACTTGTTTTGGTTGCTTTAATGTGACTAATGGATTTATAGTCACTTTATTTTTCTCTGTATTGTCAATATTTATTACTGCTTCACCTGAATTGGAATGAAATCTCCAATCTATTTGATAAAAATATTTAGAGGTCTTTGTATAGTTTAACTTAGATGTTCAATTCTAAGTTTAACTTTAAGCCAAAAGTAGTTTTTATAGCCTAAGGCTATGAAAAGTTTTGTAGGACACTTGTGGAAAATGTAAGATGAGAGAACTAGATCAGGTGCTTATAATTTTTTTTAATCAAGATTATTTAGAGCAATTTGAAAACAAAGTATAATTAATGGCATAGAATGTTTTGTGTCCAATACTCAGGCCATAAGTAGAATATCCAAAGAGAAGCTCAGTTAGAACTTAAATAGTTGAAAGGCTTCCAGAGGGGGTTTTAATTCCAACATTGTAAATTAGGATTAGATAGAAGAAAAAAGAAAGGGAAAGAATAGAAGTAAGCATTTGCAATGGATTCGTTTACAGTTTAGTGTTTCTGCTTTGTTTCATTTCATTTTTCCACTGATCTTTCTTCATTAAAAATTAACTAATATTTCCCTACCTATGTCTAATTGAAAGAGCATACCAGGGACTGGATCCACATCATACTAAGTTGATCTTTTATTCTTAGGCAAAATTCTAAAATTTCTTATAAATCATTAAAATGGATGGCAAAATTCCATTTTTCTTCCTAAAATCTTGTGATTTTCTTGGATTCCTACTTAAGGACATTGAAACACTGGGGACTGAATCATAGCAAAGCACGAAATTAAAAATTTTAAGATTAGCTCTTTCAGAATGGCAGATCGCCATCAATCTTCACTGAGGTATTGTAGGGAAGATATAACATGATGACTATGTGAGTTTAGAGATGGCTCATTTATTGAACAAGTACTGTGTACCTGTATGTGTATGTATGTGTGTTCACTTGCTATTTTCATCAGCATTGATATGACTGATAATGGACCTTTTTCTTTAGAAACCCAACTGTGCAGTCCCACTTCTTAAGTAACAGCTGAGAAAACTAATTTCCAGAAAGGTGATGGGACTCCCTGGAGTTTACATAATTAGCAACATAGACAGAATTCTAACACAGGTCTCCTTGAGTCAGGGAAATAGAAGAAACACACAGCTTTATTCTCTTTTTTATGGACTCAGATAAACTATGAATATTATAATTAGCCACACCATTACCAAATGGTACCAATGAGTAGAGTTTCTACCTTACCCATTGCTGCTGGTGTTCTGTCCTTTCAAACTGTGTTGATGTTTTAGATGCCCTAAGGTATTGTTTCTCATGGTTGCTATAACAAACCACCACAGACTTAGTAGCTTAAAAGAATACAAATTTATTGTATTATATCTTTAGAGGTCAGAAATCTAAAACAAATCTCACTAGGCTAAAACTAGGGTATTGGTGGGGCTATGCTGCTTCCTGGAAGCTTTAGGGGAGAGTCATTTTTCTTGCCTTTTCCACTTTCTAGTGGCTGCCTATATTCCTTAGTTTATGGCCCTTTCATCTTCAAAGCTGGAAAAGGCCAATCTAGTGTTTCTCATATAGCATCACTCTGGTACTGACTATTCTGTCTCCTCTTTCACACTTAAAGGCTTTTGTGATTATTGGGGCATATATGTTTGCAGGTTCTGAAACTTAGGACATAGACATCTTTGAATGAGTATTATTCTGCCAACCACACCTGAATATGTTATTCAAATGGACTGAATGATACTCTGGACACATTTATGCTTCAGGTACTTTGTGTGTAGACAAGGACCCAAGAAGAGGTGTTGAAAGTAGCTCTCCAGTGATAAACCAGGGGCTACCTTTGCTTTACTTTAGATGGACATTGTAGCTACAACAATTAGATCATACCACAGAGTTGATTTATCCCATTAAATCAATATGTCTCTTTCTTGGCATTATTAACTTTATGAGCCAGATAATTCTGTGTTGGGGGAGGGAGAGTTGTCCTGTGTATTATAGGATGTTTATCACCATCCCTGGCCTCTATCTACTAGATGCCAGTACCCTCCTCCCATTCTCCAATTGAGACAACCAAAATTTTGTCAGACTTTGCCAAATGTCTCCTGATGGCCCAAATCACCTCTGATCAAATACCCCTGCTCTAAATTATGAAACATTTTAAGATCTACATCTTTTTATTTACCAGAATCCTTAATCTAGTGCCTTACACATAGTAGGTACCTAGTAAATTTTAGTTTAATGAATAAATGACTAGATATCTCAAAATAAATAATTTTTACAATAAAAATAGAAAAAATCTTAATTCTACAAAGGATGTTGGAAATATAGCCAAAGGTCAACTAAGTTCTATAGCATATTACATATCTACAGCATTCAGTAAACACTCTATACTTGTTAAAAATCATTGTTAATGGCCTGCTATACTGTACTACCTTCATATTCAATCTTTGTGACTGGGATTTCCCTGAGATCTGTGCAGGAGACTAGATTTTGAGTCCTGTGTTTTAGAGAGCTCTACATATCGCAAGTACAAGTACAAAAACAAACAAACAAAAAAAGCCACCACCAACAACAAAACGACAAAACGGACGATATGTTTGTGAGATTCTTTGGCAACTTTGATGTAAGATTCATTGTTAGATTGGATCAAGGACAGGCACTCAGCGAGGACACAGTGTGACCCTTCAGCTTTAAACATCATCTGCTCTCATAACCCCGGAGCACAGCTTTCCCACATCTCTTGCCTGGTGTCTCTGAAATGAAGGATGGTGCTTCCAAATGCCATGGTTTGCTGCTCTTGACCTCAGAGATGAATCTGGATTTGGACGATGGGGAAGATTTGAGGAGTGCAAAGATTCAGATAAAAGAAAAGACACACTGATGAATTAGTAAAATTCTTTCTCTCAGATAACATGAGTGTAAAGATTCTTGAATATCCAACATTGTTTACAGAAGTATTGAGCTTCATTTTATCCTTTTTGTTTTCTGATTAGTGGTTCCACCAGTACTCATCAATTAGCACAGATTCTGCAGCACTTGCAGATGGAAACATGTTGCCATAAAAATAACTTTGAAGTTTGTGTGTATAAATATATATATGATCTAGATGTGATATTTATTCTTCTTATTAGCAATTAGATGGAGTGAATATTTGAAACATGAAGAGGTGTTTCAGTCTGCATTCTCACTGCTGTGACCGAAAATAATACCTGAGAACCACAACTTGGAGGAAGGAAGAGAAATAATAAGCTCAGAATTCTGGAAGTTTCAGTTCATGTTAAGCGGGGTCACATCTTGGGAGCTCAGAGCATGGCTGCAAGGGACATGTAGTTCCCCTCCCCGAAGTGACTGACCTTTTCCAGCCCCACCCATCCTGCCTACATTGCCAGCCAATAAATCCATTAATCCACCAATGGATTTGTCTGCTGATGAGATTGGAATCCTCATCTTTTGATTATTTCACCTCTGAACATTGTTACATTGTCAATACATGAGCTTGTCCAGGGGATATTCTACATCCAAACTATAATAATAGGCTTATTAAAATCCTTAATAGGATTTTATTATATTTTAAAAACAAGGAAAATGTTCATGCCTAAAATGGAACAGACTAGAAAGCCTGGAAGTAAATCTGTGCAAACTGATTTTTCACAAAGGTGCTAAGAATACACATTGACAAAAGAACAGAATCTTCAATAAATGGTGCTAGGAAAATTGTATTACCACACCTAGACCCATATCTCTCACCATATACAGTTATCAACTCAAAATAAGTCAAAGACTTAAATGTAAGACCCCATCCTATGAAACTACTGCAAGTAAACACAGGGAAAATGTGTCACAACATTAAAATAGGTAAATATTCTTTTGGTCAAGTCCACGAAAGCACAGAAAACAAATGTAAAAATTGACAAATGGGATTGCATCAAACTAAAAAGCTTCTCTACAGCAGTGGATATTCAACAGAGTGAAAAAATAGCCTACAGAATAGGAGAAAATATTTGCAAACTCTTCACCTGATAGGGATTAATATCCAGACTCTATGAAGAACTCAGTAGCACAAGCCCAAATAGCCCAATTAAAAATGAGCATAGACCTAAATAGACATTTTATCAAAGACATATGAATGGCCAACAGGTATATAAAAAAATCTCAACATCAGGGGAAAGCAAATCAAAACTACAGTGAGATATCAGCACATTTCGATAGCTATTATCAGAATGACAAAAGGTAAGTGGTGACAAGGGTATGGAGGAAAGGGAACCCTTACCCACCGTTGGGAATGTAAATTCGTACAGCTATTGTAGAAAACAGTATGGACATGCCTCAAATGTTAAAATAGAACTACCATTTGATCCAAAAATCCCACTTCTGAGTGTATGTCTAAAAGAAGCAAAATCAGTGTGTTGAAGAGACATCTACACACCCATGTTTTAACAGCACTATTCACAATAGTTAAGAAATGGAATCAACCTAAATGTTCATCAACTGATGAATGCATAAGGAAAATGTGGTATATATAAACAGTAGAATACTATTCAGCCATAAAAAGGATACAATCCTGTCACTGGCGACAACATGCATGGGACTTTGTCATTACAAAAAGTGAAATGAGCCAAGCGTGGTGGTGCACGCTTGTAATCCCAGTACTTGGGAGGCTGAGACCGGAGGATCCGGGTTCGAGGCTGGCCTCAGCTACCTAGTAAGGCCCTCCGCAACTTAGTGAGATCCTGTTTCAAAATAAAGAATAAAAAATAGGGTTGGGGGTACAGCTCAGAGGTAGAACGCCCCTGAGTTCAATCCCCAGTACCGCAAAAAAAAAAAAAAAAAAAAAAAAAAAAAAAAAAAATTAAATGAGCCAGGCACAAATACTGTGTGATCTTATTTATATGTGGAATCTAATGGTCTTTTAGATGCTCAGAATAGAATGATAGTTATGAGAGGCTGGGGAAATTAGGAGGTAAGGGGGTTAGGAAATGTTGTCCCATAGGTGGTATATTACACTTAGGAGAGAGAAATTCTGGTGTTCTATTTCATGGTAGGTTGATATAGATAACAGTGATGTACTATATATCTCAAAGAAGCTACAAAGATAGATTTTGAATATTATCACTGTAAAGAAATGGTAAACATTTGAGATTTGAAAACATTTATTTCTACTAAATAATTTTGATATATAAGTTTGATACTTGTTAATAGTAATGAGAAATTACTATTTTGTGCACATTTTGAATTTGTTATTTTAAGGATTCTTTAGGTCCTTGTGGTAAATAAAAAGGAAATTATATAAAAATCTTGACTTTTTAAAAATGACAATTTGTCTAAGGAACGAACATATAATAGTTTGTATTATACAAGTTCTTATTCTATTATTCATCCCCAAATCTCTGGCCCAAGGACAGGAGAACTGGTCTTTAATTTTGTCAACTTTTGGCCATATAAAAATCATAGCTTTATATACATATTAATTTTTTTTAATTTTGTCATTATAAAGGTATGTTTGTCAAGGTTTGATGATAGAACTATTTTATTTAACAGTTTGTTAGCTTTATTTATTTATAACTTTTAAATATTTAGACATATGGTGTGTGGGTCTCTATTTGCATTTTTGTCCTGGGCGGGCCTATATACAACAACTTTATAAGGTTAGTATTGTTATTATCATCTCTTAGAAAAGGGACCTGAAGCTCAGAGGCACTACATAGAGAGCTTAAGATAATCCGATGGGTAAGTGGAAGAGCTAGCTTCTCACCCTGGTCTTTTTGCCTCCAAAGCTCACAAAGCCACAACATCTGTCAGTTCCTAACAATTACATCTCCTGCTTGTGGTCTTTATGAGGAAAACACAGAGATGGAGAACATATTAGAGACTAGGGATATTGCTTTTGTCAGTTGCCTGCTTTCTCCAGAAATATCAAACTACTTAGCTAGTTCTTGCATCTCAGAAGAGTGTGTGTGTGTGTGTGTGTGTGTGTGTGTGTGTGTGCGCGTGCACACACACAGGCACATGAAGTAGGCATGGTGGGTTATGAGTTGAGGGATGAATTAGAGATTGATGCTTTACTAGCTTCATAAATAAAAAAGGACAATGGTCTTTTATGGTATTTTTATTTGAGAACCAAAATGTATGCAATTGTTTTTAATCAAAAACAAAATTGACTTAAGTCAGGGTGGATACTAATGTCCTATATTCTTTTGCAGAATGAATCAATACCTAGTAAAGAAAACATGTCCCCTTCTTGCTCATTAAGTGAAGAATGTATTCTTTATTGTCATGGTTCTTCCAGAGTTTAAGATTACAGGTCACTGGTTATTGCAATGATTAAGATGACTGATTCTGGAGACAAACTGCTTGGGCTAGAATCCTGGCTCTACCACTCACTGTATCAGTGACCACATCACTTCTCGTCTCAGTATCAGTTTTCTCATCTAGAAAATGGGAATAATGATAGTTTTTGCCCTATATGTTTACAGGAGTAGATCACTTAATGAAATTTAAATACATAGAATGATGCCTAGTAAGTATACTTTTAGTTATTCTTAATGGATACTGATTTGAGACTTTTAATAGTAAATTATTGTGATTCCAAATTAGCCTATTACTGTTTACTAAAATTTTAAGGGAATTAGGTGAAGTAAGTTATTTAAAAAATGGTTCATTTAAGCTGGGCATGGTGACACACACCTGTAATCCCATTACTTGGGAGGCCTAGACAAGAGGATTATAGGCTCCAGGCAAG
Organism: Graphiurus murinus; assembly: GCA_004027655.1. Lineage (NCBI taxonomy): Eukaryota > Metazoa > Chordata > Mammalia > Rodentia > Gliridae > Graphiurus > Graphiurus murinus. Next base: position 9,553 of record PVLC010008924.1, read on the forward strand.
CCTCAGAAATTTAGAGAGGCTCTCAGCAACTTAGTGAGACACTGTTTTAAACATTTAAAAAAAGTATTAAATAGGACTGGGGGTGTAGGGATTAAACCCTAGTAACACATACATTCTCTCTCTCTCTCTCTCTCTTTCTCTAAATAAAAATGGTTCATTTAGGCCAATTAATAGTTTCCTAGAGAAGTTTAAATAAATTACATCTGTATATAAGAACCAATTAGATTTCTCAACATTTTCAAGTGATATCCTCTTGTAGACTCCTATGATTACATGAAAATGGAGTAATGCATTCTAGATACATCCAAACCAGCTGCTTTTGCCCAAAAGACATATCACTGGTGAGTGGTTTTGCTAGTTTATTCTGTTGAATACTTAGAGCAGGACAACTTCATAAGATCAAACAATATGATATCAGTATTATTATCAAATAAGATAACCACCAAAAGATTTGAACTTTTTTTTTTTTTTTTTTTTTTTGCAGTACTAGGGATTGAACTCAGGGGCGTTCTACCTCCAAGCTACACCCCCAGCCCTATTTTTTTATTCTTTATTTTGAAACCGGGTCTCACTAAGTTTCGGAGTGCCTCACTAGGTAGCTGAGGCTGGCCGCGAACCCGGATCCTCCGCTCTCAGCCTCCCGAATGCTAGGATTACAAGCGTGCGCCACCACGCCCGGCTTGATTTGAACTTATTTTTAATAATGTAAAAAGACATCAATTTTATTTTAAAATTTTGGAACAAATAATTTCGGAGAAGTAGTGCCTATTTACTGTGTATCAATTAAGATAGACATCATCTTGAATCATTTAAGAATTCTTAAATATCATTTATATGACCTGTTGTAGTTGAAGACATTTTTCTGGTTGAATGCATATCTGTGGTTAAAATAAAAGTCACTACAATTTTTGGTTCACTACATAGAGATTTTCAATTTATATATACCTTCACAGGAAAATAAATAATTCTAAAGTGAGGTCTAACTGCATTGAAAGCAGAGGTACTTTAGTAAAAGCATGTTGTTCTTATACAAGTCCTAAAGTCAAAATTGTAGTACTCTAAATAGGCAGAGGAAGCAAACATTGGATTACCACAGACATCTTCTTGTAAGTACTTGGTATACATGCTACAATTTAAGAGGAAGTTTTACATGCATTTATAAATCTTCACTACCTCTAGTTCTGAGTTGTATGAAGCTGAAATGTTATTAAAGCCATTTTAAAGGATTTCATAAATCCTAAGCATATACAATGCAAAATATCTTAGAAATAGCAATAAAAAACCTACTGACATTTAATGTAAAAATTATTTGCTGTTAACAGGAAAATAAACAGCATGTAATATTCATTATATTGGAGATCATGTTTCCCAAACTGAATAATATGTGGCAGGAAATCAAGTACTATGATGTGAAGTTATTGTGTGCTTGTTAAGAGTTTTTAAGTAATGTTTTGTGATCCTTTAGTGCTTAGACTTGTATTGAATTGGTTGATGTGCTTACTGTATCTGTACATTAGCAGAGGTTGTGAAATCAGGGAAGGAGGTTGATAATATTTTTAGCACTCTCAGAATTTCATAAATGTATCACTTGAGGCTTACACCTTCCAGCAAGAGAGAGTGAAACAGATGTCTATCAGTATTCCCTTGAGCATTCTGACACAGGTTCAAGGAAGAGAAGCAATTATGTTAGATTTTATTTTAAGTTAAGGTTCAATAATATTATTTCTATGGTGTTTCACCTTTAAAATGTGCTGGTTTCCTAAAAAGGCATGTGACTATTCTTCAGTGAACTTCCATATCATTTTTACAGGTAGAGAGTGCTTGTCAGAGTTTAGAAAAGCCGGTCCATGTTTTTGATTCTTTCCAGTCCCTCTGAGATCTAGAGGAATTATTCTTCCCTCTCCTCTGCCCTGGCTGGCACAGAAAAATGTGTTGAAATATCACTTACAGTGAAATACCCACCCCCTCCCCCACACATCCTGCTCTAGAGTAACTTTGTGTACTGAGAAAATATTACTTTACTTCCTTTGCTTTCTGCATCTATTTATATTATGTTAACCTGGTAGACAAAAATTTCATATATCTAATGATTGGATAGCTGGTATTATAAATATACCAAGCTTTTAACAGACATAAGAAATCCTGCTTGAGAACTTTATTAATATTACTCATCCCATAGAGGGAAAAGAAAAGACCAATAGATATTCAGAAACTGGGTGAGATTGTAATAACTATCCACAACTCTTAACACAATGGCTGCGCTACAGATATTCTGGTAAACAGAGAGCTGTCATCTAATTTTTAAAGGACTAGACTACAATAAAATATAGTTTGTGATCAAACATTTTGAAAATCTAGTACTCTGCAAAGCAATTGTGTTTTATGTGAGATTTCCAATCATCTGAATTTCTAAATAAATTAGTGTTCATCATTTACCCTCTCCTAACCCATAATTAACCCATACAAAAGGAATGGATTCACATTTCAAAAAGACAAGGGAGTGTTCTTAAAAAGCTTACATCTGAAAAATTAAGTGGACAAATAAGTACACTGGATGGAGGATGTGAAATATTGATTATATACATAAGTATAGGCACACAAAAGTATGTGTGCATTGTGCATCTGGTTGGGGTAGTCAGTTGAGTCTACAAAGGTGGATTTAATCTTAATATGGATTTTATAGAACACTGATAGCTCATGGAAGACAACTGCAGGCATAGATTAGACTTGAGCCAGGTAATGTTCTATAGAGGCTATTTTTTTTTTTCTTACTTTGGGTTGGGATCAGAAATGAAGGGTTATGAGGTGTACTTCAGAGGCAAATGATATTATTGAGCAGCAATAATCTGCTTCTACAGGTGGGATGATAAACAGCGCACCATGTGATTGGGTCTTGCCTGAAAGGCGTAGCCTTTGATAATAAAGATAAGATGATGCTGTGATAAGCCAAAGGACATTTTTGCTTCCTTCTTATTTATTGCCAGTTTTTATTGCCACCAAGAAGTCAAGGTGCTGTTACAAAGCAGCTAATTATCAGTTAATTATGAACTCGGAAAGACAAGGCACGTAGACTTCTGAAGCTTTAAATACAAGAAAAGAGCTTGCTTTAGACTTTGGACAACCCACACTAACTTCTTCCAGTGCTCTGTTGCAATAATTACTAATAAAATAAATAGATGGCTAACCAGTCAACTGATAATTAACTGATCTTTTCTGCTGAGCACCGAGAAACTGGGGAGTCTGTGGAGGGACAGGGAGCACTGAGCCAGTCTTCATGACATGAAATGTTTATAGGACACAATTGTACCCGGAGGGCTCCATCTTCTGTGAAAGCTGCCAGAGATGTTTTGCAGTGCCTAGGTCTTCCAGTGAAATTTAAATCTATAATTTAAATAATCTGAATGTTTGAACCCTATCTGCTGAGTAAACACACAAAGGAAGTCTTTAGACCTGTAATCACTGAGTTCTTAACAGGGGCGGCCTTCTCCAGGCCAGACAACTGCAAACAATTAGGGAAATTAGTGGCTCCAGCCTCACCATCAGGCTTCATGCTTGTTTATAATTTAATCGAAGAAAATGTCAAAACAGTCAAGGGTTGAAAGAAACAAGATGCATTTTTGAGATGAAATTAAAACTGCCAGGCTGCAATATTGGGGGATGTTTGTTTAATAGCGTGTGATCCAGAACATGGATCTGATTTTCGGGAATTTATAATAATCTGTATTTTTTTTCCCGTTGTGTACTGAGAAATAGGTGTATCAAGTTGTTTTTATTTTTTCTTCAACAGGTAACTTGCCTTTAAAAATCAGACTACATCAAATAATTCTCCTCTCAAAAGTCATTAAGTTCTTTAGGAACATTGCTATGTAGAAAGGCTTCTCTTTCATTGCTTAAAAATTAATGTGATAGGTCAACTTACCAGCCCTTCAGCAGTCTCTACCAGCTCAAGATAAATCTGATTTGCTTCTGTTCTTTTTCCCCCCCTTAACAAATATTTATGGATTTATTTTGAAAGGTAATAATATCTTTCAATTTGATTTTTGCAATTAGCCTTTCATTTGATATTATAATTGATGATTTAGATTTGGACTACAGTTGGATGTATTTGTAATAGATGAATTTCTTAGCTAGAACAAAACCAGAAATCACATTTTATGGACCCAAAGACACATTGCAGATTTTTTGTGTCAAATAAAAATTTACGGAGGATCACAGTGACACCTCTAAGACTTACACAATTATTAGATGCTGTGCTGGATTCCTCAGCAGAGTGAAGGGCTGTGTTTCAAATGACTCATTTAGAAATGGATGCAAAGATAAGGCAGTGCTTTTTGGACAGATGTCCCAGCAACTCCCCACTTGCGCCCATTTGCATGACATTTGGGAAATGCCTCATGCTCCTGGGAGTCTCCCAAGAGGAAATGCAAACAGTGGTGATGTGGATCTTCTGCTTTTAGGCAACGGCTTGGAGAAACATTTTTAGACTAATCATGATGGTGTGAGCTGAAGTTGGGCTGGAGAGACAGAGATAAATAGGTTATGTAAAAACCAGGAATAGCCCTAGGGAAAGATTAAAAGTGAGGCCAACACTGAACAAGCACACCATGGGCTCATTCCTATGCCACTTAGCATTGGGACATTGGGAGTTAGAAGGAAGTTTAAGGAACATCTACTCTAGTCTTGGCATTTAGTATGTGCAATTAACTTAAGTCCAAAGAGGTGGAATGGTTTGCTCAATGCTCATCAGTTAGGTGGCGATGGAGAAGATCCTGTGTCTTTCCCTCCCCCCCCAAAAAAAAACAAAAACAAAAACCACTGTTTTTTTTTTAACCAAACAGCTAACTAGCACTCAAGAATCTATGGAATACCTTCTGTTTGCCAGCTATTGTTTTGGGCAATAGAAGACACGGCTGTAAACAGGATAGACTTCCTATCCTTTAATCCTTCAAGGGGCAGAGTCCATCTTGTCATACTTTGATTCTGGGCTGGCTTTGTGATTTGCTTAGTCTTGTATGTTTCTGCTTACTCTCATATCACCCCCCCCCACACACACACATACCACCACCACCTGCACTGCTCTGGGAACAGGCCTGGGCTGGCCTTCTGGATAATAACAGACATGTGGCCCAATAACACTATCACCCTAGGTAACAGCCAGTCGACTACTTGACAAGCGAAGCTGCTCTAGGTCAGAAGTGCCCAGCTGAAATGTAAGCTGACTGTGGGCACATGAAAGATAAGCCAAGCCTGCCCAGATTAGCAGATTGGCCCAACTGATCTATACAAAAATGAGAAAGAATGAATTGTGGTTGTCTTTAGAAACTAAGGTTAGGGGTCATTCTTATACAACCATAAATTCCTGATACTATAGGGGGAGCCATTGGACAGTGTTAAGTAAAGGACTGATAGGGCTCATTAGGGTAGTGATAAAGAATGTTCTGACTAATGTGAGGTGACAGGGAGACCAGGTCAGTGGCCGTTGCAGCCATCAGAGTAGATATTGTTACCTTGGACTTGGTGTAGGTTTGGCATTGTTACTAAACATGGCAAAGTCTATATTTAGGTAAGGTTACTACTGAATGTATATATGAGATTAATGCCTCATTTAACTTTGATTTCTGATTAACTAGCTGATATGGAGATGTTGGCCAAAATCTTCTCCACATGGCCTAGGATATAGACAAATTTACTTATTAGCTTCTGACATGTGAATATTGTCCCTATTCATTGGATTATTTTGCTCCCTGCCATGTGTATAGTTTTTTCATGTAATAAATGTTTAATCTTTATTAACTAATAAATGAATCATGTGTCATGATCAAACTAAAAGCAGTCTTGTCATCAAATGTTTCATAGTATCATCACAAATGTCACAAAACTTTGAGTAACTGTTCTTTGTTACAGTCTATCTGTAAAATGAGATTGGACTATATAAATGTTATTAAAAGTCCCTTTCATATTCAAAATTCATATTAATTTCCTTTATTTATTTTCATAAAAAACTTTTAGATATGACTGTGCCAGAATTTATCACTGATACAAATGACACCAGAAAATAATTACCATTTCCAAAAGTGATCATTTTAATCCTAAGTCTTGGGCTGCCAATTAAAATAGATTCTCAAATCATTTTTTAAGAAAGTCAGTTGAAAGAGCAATTAGGCAAGATCATTAGCATTCTAGAACTCGTCTTTCAATGGCATGTATATTGCATTTTTTGAATACCTCAAGTAGTTTTTAGAAACAGGTAGGCAATAAATGAAAATTGAAACTCAACAACATAATTGTATATTATATATCTATAAAGATGATGGCTATGAACACTGTATCACAATTTAGAAATTGCTGATATGATTAATAGAGAGTAATGTATAAATAAGCACTTATACTCTTTAAAGGGCCTTATGATTTACAATAATTCTATTAGGTAAATAACAGTATTTTATCAGTTTCACAGATAAGGAAACTAAAACACAAATGGTTAAGGAACTTGCCCAAGATCACATGGCTAAGAAGGAATGTTTACTTTTCAACATACTATTACATGTCTCATGCAACATAGTTAAGACAAGAGGAGGAACGAAATGTAATTATTGGATGGAAGAGCTAAACTTATCATTTGTAGGTGAAATGATCACTTCAAAAATTTGAATCACCTGGAAAACTTTTATCATAAGAGACTGAGGTGATCATTAAATAGAATTTTCTCATATTTTAAAATAGCAGTCATGAAACACAATGTAAAAAAAAACTTAGTTTAATATTCAACATAAACATAGATACACATGCATCGGTCTGATAGTTTGGTTTCCATTCTTTTGGGTATATACCCAGTAGTGGAATTGCTGGGTCACATGGTAGGTTCAGTCCCATTCATCTCAATTCACAATAGCCAAACTGTGGAAGCAGCCAAGATGTCCATCCACAGATGAATGGACTACAAAACTATGGGATATATACACAATGGAATTTTACTCAGCCATAAAGAAGAACAAAATCATGTTCTTTGCAGGGAAATGGATGCAACTGGAAAACATTTTGTTAAGTGAGATTAGCCAGTCACAAAGAGTAAAGAAGCATATGTTCTCCCTAATATGCGATACTAGGGAGAAGATGGGGCATAAGAGGGTCTCCAGATGAAAAGGAGAGATCCTCGATAAGCAAAGAAGTTGATTTAACTGAAGGGAATGGACGGGGGGTGTGTGTGGGGGGAGAGCATCCTAAGGCACATGATGTACTTACACAATTATATCAAGATCACTCACTGTACTGAACTTGAGAGGGAGGGAGGGTGAGGGAGCGGGGTGGGAATTGGGGAAAGGGTCAGATGAGAAATGTGTGCACATTTGTCTTTATCAATTTGTACCTAACAAAAATGTATATATACAAAGCACGAATTATTACAATAAAAATATTCAACATAAAATATGAAATAGAAAATAAGCTGAGAATCATAAAGGAAGGGTGTATGATTTGGCTTCAAAGTCTTTGTGTCTGGGTCTTGGAGTTGACTCTTGGAGGGTGAGGTCTTGACTCTGAGAGGCGGAAGAGTGGCCCAAGCACCAGAAGTTCTGCTGATCTTTCATCCTACCAATAAATATACAACTAAAGAGCTTCTATGCAATAATTTAACAACTGAAAACCACTATCACCGAAAGCTATCTTTTTTTTTTTTTTTGCGGTACTGGGGATTGAACTCATGGGCATTCTACCTCCGAGCTGCACCCCCAGCCCTATTTTTTATTCTTTATTTTGAAACCGAGTCTCACTAAGTTGCGGAGTGCCTCAGTAGGTAGCTGAGGCTGGCCGCGAACCCGGATCCTCCGGTCTCAGCCTCCCGAATGCTGGGATTACAAGCGTGCGCCGAAAGCTATCTTTTAAAATATATTTTTAAATACTAAATGTGCACTTCTATAGTGTTTAAAATTATTCTAGAATGTTCTATTGTACATAAAAGAAACTTTAAGAAGAGCTGTTTACATTTCTTTAAATTTCTTGGTTTCCTGTTCTGCAAGTGATACCAAATTATTTGCTTCATTTTGCCTAATCCACCTTCCTTCTCACCCATTTGTTCTTTTATCCATCATCCTGCTAAATTGAATTGCAATAAATAATAGGGGAAAAAAGGACGTTATTTTAGTACTAGATTCAGAGGCCTTATGGAAAGTATAGTGTTTTTTTTTTTTTTTTTAAGTTGTAGGATGTTAGGGCGGTTTGTATCATGGGAATTCTGCTTGAGTCATTTCTCAGGTACCCACATATAGCCTTGGTTGGGGAAAAAAAAATATCCACACTCCTCTATGTAGGCAGGAAGCTGTGTCCTCTTCACAAAAGCCGAACAATCTCACCACCCAACTTAATTCTAAATTGGACTGCTGCAATGGCACTTGTTTGGGGACAAAATGTGGGTTTAAGGATGTTAACAATTCTAGAATTTATCTCAAGTGCCCTTGTGGGATTGAAGGTCTTTATTCTAAAGATATCAAGTCACTCAGTGAAGTGAATGCCATGATCTGTAAGAAATGTCTTTCAAAGTGAAAATATAAGGATCTACATGCACCAAAACCTTCATTATGAGCTGGTCGTGGTGGTGTTCACCTGTAATCCCAGGACTTGGGAGGCTGAGACAAGAGGATCACTGGTTCAAGACCAGCCTCAGCAACTTGGCTCTCAGCAACTTGGTGAGACTTTCAAAATAAAAAATAAATAAATAAATAAAATGGGCTGGGGATGTATCTTAGAGGTAGAATGCCCCTGGGTTCAATCCTCAACATCACAAAATACAAAACAATAACAAAAAAGAACTCCATTATGAGGTATACCACCAATGTCCTATCCTTTTTTTGATGATATGGGTTATAAACTTGAAGCATCTATCTATCTATCTATCTATCTATCTATCTATCTATCTATCATATATTATTCATGTGTTCATGTATGTAGAGAACTCATTAAAATGTTCATTCACTTCTGAACTAACTACTGTTCTTAAGAGCAGAATGTTAAAACTTTGGCAGGGGTATAGTAATAAAGGTATACCAATTCAGGTTTTATTGTGATGAGAACTATCTATGATCTTTTTACCTATTTACTTGTAGTTGAAACTTATGTGGTTAAACATTCTACTGGAGAACATTTAGAGGGCTGCCATCATCTATCACTCTAAAGAAATGCTCACTGAAAGTTAATGAAAAAAACACCTATGATTATCGTCAACCTCTTCCCATTCTTTGGTGATTCCAGACAAGTGAATAACTAGGATGGTGGAAATATCCACACAAAGACCCCTTCCTAGAAGACCCAGGAATGAGGTCCACGTGTATTTTAGTCTTGGTCTTCATGTTCCACAGGTCTCTCATCACCCACCTTATTTTGCTGTATTAAAAGAGGCAGAGTTCTCAAACCATGTGGTACTTTTCTAATGGGCATTTCATAATAACTTTGGCTGCAAGTCTAATAGTTTGTTTCTAGGATTCCTATCACCACCAAGGGGTTGGTCCTTGGTGTGCCATATTTTGGTGACAGGGAATTAGAAGCTCTCACAATTGTGAGGCCTAGTGTGCAATAGAAGATGAAGTCCTTTGAAAATAGCCTAGCAGCAAGGCAATGTGGCGGCCACTTCAGCCCCTCAGCGCTCTCCTGGAACACTTTCAGGAAGAACTTGATTGCAAGTTATGCCTGGCTGCCTCCACTTCTCATTTCAACAACGCTGGGCATATTTTCTAAACTCTTCTGAGCATAATAACAGACAAGCAACCCTGTAATGCAAGGCTATAATTCTACAGAGGGGTGCTGGCGGTGACATGTACCATGAAGTCAGAATCTGAGTGGTTTGTCACCAGAACCCCCAGGGTGGAATTATAGTCTCACTCACTTCTTGCTTATTTTCTTTAATATGTAGATGTCACTTTGCCTTTCTCATCATCTCCCCTGTACTTCTTGCCCCTGATTTCCTGGCCACCAAAGAATACTTTATCTCCTGTTGTTTTGATAATGTTCGATTCCATTAGCATGTTACAACTTTCTGCTTTCTTCTCTTATTTCAGTCATAGGTCTGCTCTTGCCAGGTGAGTTTATCCAAAAGGGTCCGTTGGTCTGGGTTCTAGTTGTGACAGCAAAGGCCAGCAAGACCTTGCTTACCGGCAAGACCTTGCTTACCAGGGAGGTTGACTGGCAATGGGAACAGACTAACTGGCAATGGGAACAGACTGCATGAGATCAGGCTGAGGCTTAAGGAAAAGCAGATGGAGAAAAAGAGAAGATCCAAACATGGAAGAAGGAGCTTCCTAAAAGAACCTGACGAATCTACATGTTTAAATAAATACATATACAAATACCCAAATACATATACAAATGCTTTCATCAATACATATATACATATCTTTGCGTGTGATTCATGAAAATTAGTATTAAATAACAATTGTATTACCTTTAAACTATGAGAGCTTACTTTATTTTTTAAAAAAAACTTCCTGCCAATTGTTTCTGATTTTAAAGAATTGTAGTCTAACTCCAGAAAGCTTGATGAGAAACATCTATTTTCACTATAGGCCTCTCCAAGTTGAGGATTCAGGGACTTAACATGTTGTAACCCATAGAAGGTATTAGATGTCTCTTTCAACCCAGAGTTTTCCATTGATTGCTGCTTCCAAAGGTCCTTCCATGCAAACGATTCCTTCACTATTCATTTTTCATTTCTGTACTTGTGTCTGTATCTCCAGCTCCTACCCAGGATATCTCCAGCTGCTGCTCTAGATACCTGGACATACTAGTTTATCTTCATTGTAAAGGATTAGCTTCCCGGAACCTGGAATCCTGGTAAATTGTGTTTTCTCCACTGGATATTTTTACTAAATACCAAGAGTGAGGATAATTCATTTGTATATTATAACAGCTTATGGAAGTTGTGTATGATCGATTATACCTGCTGATACCGAAGCTGTAGTTCTGTTAAGTAATTTGTTCAGGGCACTACTAGTAGTAGAAGAATCATGATTTAAATTTAGTTTTTCTGCCTTATAAACTGAGATATCCTACTTTCAAAAAGTGGCAAACTAGAAAGGCCTATTGAAGGCAGCATATGCTTGAGTTTAACAGTTGAAGATGAGTTCAAAGGTTAGGTGAAAGCACGGAATGGAGCCCACGAATCCCACCCTAACATCCCCACTTGCCATTTCTCTGTCCCTCCACCTGTTAAAGTAGGAAGAAGTGCTATCCCGCACAAGAAACCCTTCCCTCTGGTATAAGCCAATAACAATATTTCTCCATTCTGATTTTAAGAGTTGCCTTACTTTAGTACCCACACCCAGTATATTTTTCTTTTACCTAGGACAATACATTCTCTATTGCTTAAGACTAAATTTATTTTTTCTATACTGGTAATGCAAAAGCATACAACTGATATTCTTTTCAGTCATGTAAACCTCATTTCATTTTTATTACCTTAACTAGAATAATGTTAAACATATCTTTGTTATTTCACTTTCTTCTAATGAAATACTCCTAATTGTTTGATTCAATGTGAGTTTTATTGTTAATTTCAAATTCATTTTATATAGTTAAAGAGGTACCTATTCTTGTACTTTTTAAGGATTTCACAATGGATTTTATAAAAATATTTTGGCATTTATTAATATATGACATTTTTCCTTAACTATTAACATAATGCAGAGAATTAGTGGAATGTCTAACTAATGTTAAACCTTTCTTGCATTCTGACAGAGAATGAATTTACTCAGTCATGGTATATTTTTTAATACATGGATTGATTTAATTTGCTTATTTGTATTTAGAATTTATGCATACATATTTATGAGTATAGTTTTCTATTTTGTAGTAGTATAAAATGTTTTTTAGGGGGTTATATTACAGTTACTGGGAATTTTTTAATTTCTTTTTGTCTGGAATAGCTTAAAAGATATTTTTTGTCTAGATGTTTTAATAAAACTTGCCCATAAAATCAACAGAGCGTGGCATATTTTCTGAGAGGTATTTTGTTCAACAACTTTAAAAATCATTTCTATATTTTCTGATTTTCCTTCCTATCCTAAGTAGATTTTGGTGATGTTTATGTTTTTTCATTCAATCTTTCCATGTTATTTGCTTGATTCACATACTTTTTATTATCTCTCAAATTGTCTCGAAATCAGAATTTATTTTCATTCCGAAATTAATAATAGGTCCTGACTGTGGGGTAGGTCCAGGCACAGCTCTAGGCTTCAGGACACAACTGTCACCAGGGTAGGCAGGACTCCTGCCCCCACAGGACTCATAAGTAGCATTTTTGTTTGCTCTTTCAACCTCAATCTCTCTCTCTCTTCCCACCTCCTCCATGGAAAGAATTGCCAAATGTTTGTGTTTATCACTTTGCCTGTTTAAAAGCTCCCTTTCTTTTTTGTCTTCTGGTAAATAGAGTTTATTTTTATATTAATTCCTTCCTTTTCCTTTTATTTTGTTATTATTCATTTTCTTGCTATTCTTTGATGCTTTATGCATTAAATTATATTTATTTAGTTCTCATATTGACTTCTTAAAAATTAAACTTGCCTGGGACAATTTGGTCAATCCCTTTATTTTCAACAATTTTGGTTGTTTTATTATATTGTCTCATAACTAGCACATTACTGAATTTTTATCTTTGATTTAATTTAACAGCTTTTTAAAAGAAAAGCATATTTGCTTTAGATTTAAGAAAATAGTTTTATTTTATTTTTATTATATAAAACATATTCATTGTCAAATAGTAAATCAAAAATAAAAGTAAGAAGAAAGAAGAATTTTCAAAATTTCCATCTTTAGAAATAAACAGGCACAGTGGTGCATGCTTATAATCCCAGTCCTTGGTAGGCTAAAACAGGAGGACTGCAGGTTTGAGGCCACCTCAGCAATTTAGTTAGACCCTCAGCAACTTAGAGAAGCTGTGTTTCAAAAAATAAAGAGGGCTAAGGGTGTAGCTGAGATAGAATGCTCCTGGATTCAGTCCCCAGCAACACACACACACACACACACACACACACACACACACACACACACACACACCAAATGAGCTAGACTAGCCCCAACCACTGAGCTACCTCCAAAGCCCAGATTTTTTTTCTACTTTTTCTACCATTTCTTTAAGTTTTGATGGCTACCTTTGTAACTTCAAATAATACCCAAACGTCTATATCTTAGACATCAACTTTAGGTTGTATCTCTGCCTTCTAACTATGTAAGTTGTTAATTGGTTATTTTGGCTTGCTTTGGAATTGCAAGTTTAATATCATTTTCATTCAGAATTTTGAAGATACTGCTCTTTTGCCTTCTAGCATCTACTACTAATCTTGTTCTAAATTATTTGTCTAGAAGTTTTGTGAAACTTCCCTTCAATTTAATATTTTGAAATTTCATAAGGTATGTGTGTATGTCAATATTTTTCATTTATCCAGTTTATTACTTGTCAGTCTTGTTAAATTATATGAAAGTATCTCATTTCAGCTCTGGCATATTGGGTTGCATTATTTCCTCAAAATTTTTGTCTGTTTGGTTTTCTCTCTTCATCTCTTCTAAGTTAAATACTGTACCTTCTCCATTTGGTCTTTCATTTTCACCTATTTGTGGATGTGATATACTTTCTGGGAGAGTTGCACCCTTTTCCCCTAATCTATTAAGTTTCTTTGTCAGTTATTTAATATTTAACACTTAACTTTAATCTTATCTTAAATTTTTATCTTTTAGAACCTTATTCTACGATAATCATTAGTTAGAGCAGTGTGTTTTTGCTTTACAAATAAACTATATCAAAATCTCTAAGTTTATTCCATGTCATTCTTTTAAAATTATCTTCTGTTATTTATTTCCCCCAGGGTTAGTTTTATTTGTTCTCCTTTGTCATTCTTTTCTTTTTTTCTGCTGTTATTTTCCTTAAATATGTAATGTCTCTTGGTTGTCTGTTTATAAATATTAATGATAATTTGCTACATATAGCAAGTTAACTTGGTTTTCTGTTTCTTAACATTTCCCTGCCCTGAATGGAAAGGCTGCTGTGAGCCTTGGGTTGTTGCAGTGTGTGTTGACAGGCAGACTTCTTTAACGTGAGTGGGCAAGGAGTCGGCAGGAATCAGACAGGTGGCTAAGTTGGATGCACCCACCAGCTCAAGCCCAGATAAGGGGGTGTTCATTGTTGAATATTACCAGCTCCAAAGGATGCTCTATTCCTTTTCAGACACATGCTCTCATTTCATGAGGTACGTTCTGTTTTAGTTACTGCTTTGGCATATTGGGGGTGGCTAATAATTGTTTTGTAGGAATTCTTAAAATAATTATCTGGAATTTTGGCTCATTTTTTAATCTACTTTATATTGTCTATATGGCTCTACCTTCAGAAGAACTAAAAACAAAACCAAAATCAAAACCATAAAAACAAGTCTCTTACTTGTATTCTATACACAGTTCCCTTTTCTGGTTTGTTCTCCAATGGATGGATTCTTTCTAGTATGGACAAACTAAAAATTAGCCAAAGTATCTAGTTTTCTTAGGACTTTGCCTCCTATTCTCTGTTCATTTCTTAATTCATCCCTCTTTTGCATTGTGATGGTTATTGCATTTTGGAAAGGAGGAGAAATAAACATGTGAGTTTATTCTGTCATCTTGAACTGGAAGCCTTAGTATATAATTTAAAATCTATTATTTTTATAAAGAAAGCAAAACAAAATATTCTCTGAGGACCATGAATTCACTTCAGTTCAGTTCTAGAAACATTTCCCTAGTGCCAAGGCAGTAGGGATAATTTTGCTGAATGCTGGAGATAAAAGGATGAATAACACATAGTTCCTGCTTTGGGGAAACTTGCAATTCATTGGAGGGAGATCAGACTTGCAGATAAATGATTGTAGTAAAGAACAGTATTGTAATGGTAAAAAAATATATATACCAGATAGAGAAACTGTAAGTTAGGAAGTGATTAACTCTGTCAAGGGCCTTTGGGAGGGCATAAGAGAGAACACCCTTCCAGGGAAGGGTGTTGAAGGAGGAGTAGGATTTAACACATGAGCAGAGAGAAAAGAATGAAGAGGAGAGAGCATAACACGAACTTAAAATGAGATGTCCACAGTGTTACAAGTGATTCAGGGCTGTGGGAACACCAAGTAGTAGATTGTGGGATTTGAAACAGGAAGCCTTGAAAGGAAGACAGGAGCCAGATTGTGGAGGACCTCACGGCCCATGCCAACATCTTGGAAATGCATTCTGGAAATCATCCACAGGTTTTGATCAGGAGGAAGACATAGCCATATTTTCCTCTTTGATAGAGTTTTTGGGTTAGACTCTGGTTATAGCATTGAAGCATGTTTGGAAGCTGGGAGATCACTTAGGAATCTAGCATAGTGACTCAGACAAGGTAATATGACTTAGTCTAAAACATAATATGTTGGGATGATTTGAGAGAATTTTGGAGATAAAATTAGTAAGGTTTGTTAATTAGATGTGGTAGATGAGAAAAATTAATTCACCAAAACTGGTTATTGAGTTTCAACTCTGGGACCTGAGAATGTAAAGATGTCTCTAACTCTTATGAGCAAAACAATGAGGAAGAATATTTTGGGAAAAGTAAGTAGATTAGTTAAGGTTATCCAAAGAGAATAAAAGGATATACAAAATATATCCTAATGTTCTATTGATATATCTATACAATATATGATATGTTCATCTATATGTGTTTATCTATACATTATGTATCCCTGATAATAGATTTCATATACACATGCACATATGCAAGAAACTGGTTCACACAGTTTTGGAGGCTCAGTCCCATGATCTGCTGTCAGCAGGTTGGAGACACAGGAAAGCTAGGTATAAATTCCAGTCTTAGTTCAAAGGCCTGAGAATTAGGAGTGCCAATGTAAATTCTAGTACAAAGGCAGGAGGAGACCAATGTCTTAGTTTAAGCAGTCGGGCAGGGAAAGCCATTGCAAACTTTCCCTACATTTTTTTTTCCTATTTGGGTCCTTAAAGGATTGGATGATACCGGGTGAGGAGTATCATTATTCAGTCTACCAATTTGCATGCTAATTTCTTTTACAAATACTCTCACAGACACACACAGAAATAATGTTTAATTAGATACCTGGGTATCTATGGACCAGCTATATTGATATGTAAAATTAATCTTCACTGTAAGGTATTCATTTTAAACATGTTGAGCTTTTACTTATAGGAAACTCAGAAGGTGATTATATGAGATACTGAAGGCATAGATTTTAGAATTCTAAATGTATAGGTGGTAAAAGCATGACAATAGAATTATGCCAGTCATGATGCCATCTAAAATGAGAAAAGATGATCAAAGATGGATCTCTGGAAAATTGTGACAAAAGTTATCTGAATGTGACTAAAAAAGAATGATAAAGGAATATAATAGTAACCAAGAGTGTGTGACATCATAGAAACCACATTATGGAATAATTTCAAGTACAAAAATTAACCCTTGTGTTAAGTGCTACAGAGAGCATTAAAAAAAAAAAAACTTAACAAAAGCCATTGGATTTTATAATTGAGAGGCCACTTGTGCTTTAGGGGAAATATTCCAATTTGAAATCAGCTTGAAGAGAGATAGGGAAAATAGATTCATCTTATGAGAAATATTCATGATAAATGAAAGAAAGTAAAAGAAAGATATAAAAACATGAGAGTGCTTTTATCATTCTAATAGGAGATGTGATAACTCTGTGATGTTTCTACAGAGAGAGACATAAGATTAATTTAAAGAAGTCAGAGTTTAAGGGGCATAATTGATAGAATAAGGCCCAGAGGAAGCAGCAGGACCTTCATCAGGGCTCCTATCTTCATATTTATGGTGATTTTTCTTGCCAAATGTGAAAATGGTGGAACACAGTGGGGATGGAGTAGGTGAGTGTGTGCAGAAACACATAGCAGCCAGTGACCCACAGGCAAAGGTCCAGCATAAGCCTGAGAGGTTAGCTTGGATATGATATTATGAAATATTTTGTTTAATTTGCCCCAGCAATCAAGACAGCAGTAATTTTGAAATTGAAACTCTAGTGGGTGTTTTTGAAATTGTAACACCAGTGGGTGTTTCCTCTTTTTGGAATTTATATAGAATGACACACACTAGTTCCTGGAATAATGATGGACTTTGCTCTTTTATAGAATACGAGGTATCATACAAGTGTATGTATGTGAACAGGTGGAGATATCTATAGATTTATTTCTTAAGAGAGTGTAATTTATTTGAACCTCAAAAGATAAGTTGTAATGACAAGTCACAGGTTGTTAAATTTATTCACTGAAATGCAGTGACTTTTCTTATTCTTGTCTTACCATGAGATTTATTTTTCTTTTTTCTTTTTATTTATTTTTTGTAGTATTTGGAATTGAACCTAGGGGCATTCTACCTAGGAGCTACACCCTCCGCCCTATTCTTTATTCTTTATTTTGAAACAGGGTCTCACTAAGTTGGGAAGGGCCTCACTAGCTGAGGCTGACCATGAACCTGCGATCCTCCTGTCTCAGCCTTCCAGCTACTGGGATTACACATGTGCACCTCCACGCCTGGTTTACCATGAAATTTCAAATTGATATATCTTGGCATTTAATATAACTATGAAGTGGACGAGTTTTTAGCCCTTTAAACAATGTCCTCTGTAATTTCTTTCTTGTATTCTTAGTTTTAAGATTTGCTTCAGAGTAACAGAAACTTCTCTATGGCCTTGCTATCAGGTGAACTGTCAGACATTATTACTTCTTGTCACATGGCCTTCCAAGTATCCTAATTTGCATCATATTACCACTAATACAGGTTCAGCCATGATGTAGTCTTATGAAGGGAGGCTATATACAATGTTCTCCAGTCCAGCTCTGTGCCACTGACTTTGGAATTTGGACATAAGAAAGAAATACAATATATTCTCATTTCATCCATGATTAGGTTTCTCATCTCTTTTAGACAAATCTAAAGCTTATTGTCTTAAAACTGTTGTTATATCATAATACTAGTATGTTTGCAAATATTTGAATTTTATGACAAAAAACCAATTTTCTTTTAAAGAAAATTATTTATTTAAATCTAATGTATTTTGGCTGGGCATGGTGGCACACGCTTGTAATCCCAGCATTTGGGAGGCTGAGACTGGAGGATCCGGGTTCGTGGCCATCCTCAGCTACCTAGTGAGGCACAACACAACTTAGTGAGACTCGGTTTCAAAATAAAGAATAAAAAATAGGGCTGGGGGTATAGCTCAGAGGTAGAATGCCCCTGAGTTCAATCCCCGGTACCCCCCCAAAAATAATAAAAATAAATAAATAAATCTAATGTATTTCAACCAATATGTATTTTCCCTCTCTCTGTTTCTCTGTCACTGTCCCTTCTCCTCCTCCTCTTCCTCCTCCTCCTCCTTCTCATTCGTTTTCTTTTTCTCCTCCTCCTCCTCTTCCTCCTCCTCCTCCTCCTTCTTCTTCTCCCCTCCCTCCCTCCCTCCCTCCCTCTCTCTTTAATACTGGGGATTAAACCTGAACCAAGAGGCATTCTACATCCATGCTATGTCCCCCAGCCCTTGTTTAAATTATTTTGTTTTTGAAAGGAGTCTCACTAACCTTGCTAAATTGCTGAGGCTGTCCTCAAACTTGTAATCACTGAGTTAGCCCCACACATTTATATTACAGACATGTGCCACCATGTCCAGCTGGCAACCAATATTTCTACTGCTGAGTGAGGTCAGAATTACTAAAATACCTAAAATTATGTAAAAGAGCAATTTTTCCTAAAGTGTGTTCCATGGGATACTACACTTAGAAAATTTTCAGGGGGAACAAATGAAAAACTTCTTCCTTCTTGCCCTAGCTTAGATAGCCACAAAGAACTGATATATTAAATACTATGAAAATTTTTGAAAAGTTGGAAATCTCATACTTCCTGATATCGACATTTACTTAGAAAGCTACAATAATAAAAAACAATGTTGTAATGGGACAAAAGCCAGATAAACAGACCAATGGACTAGAATAAAGAGCCCAGAAACAAATTCTCTTATATGTAATTGGTGATTTTTGAAAAGGACAACAAGGTCTTAATTTAATTTGGAAAGGAGAGTCTTTTCAACAAATGATGTCAAGAAAACTTTGCACATTTTTTAATCAGATCATTCTGTTGTTGTCATTGTTGAATAGGAGTTCTTTATATATAATGTATATTAACCCCTTAACAGATATATGATTTACAGGTGCTTTTTTCTCATTCTGTAGATTATCTTTTTATTTTGATGATTGTGTCCTTCACATATAGAAGTTTAAAAAAAATTTTTTTCAGTACTGGGGATTGAACTCAGGGGCATTCTACCTCCGAGCTATACCCCCAGCCCTATTTTTTATTCTTTATTTTGAAACCGAGTCTCACTAAGTTGCGGAGTGCCTCACTAGGTAGCTGAGGCTGAAGTCTAAAATTTTGTTGTAGTCAGTTTTATTCATTTTATTTTGTTGCTAAGAAATCATTGCTAAATCCAATGTCATGAAGCTTCTCTCTTATGGTTTTATTTAGGAGTGTTTGGTTTAAGTCTTATGCCTAAGTCTTTAATCCATTTTGAGTTAATTTTTGTATATGATGTAAGATGATGCAGTTTCCTTTTTTGAATGTGAATATTAATAGAGGACCTGTGTCACATAGTGGAGTCCAGAGTCAGTCTTCCGACATTGAAATCTTCAGTCTGTCAGTTCCTGAGTCACCTTCAGTAGTCACTTCTTCCCTGTGCTTGAGCTTTATTACTTATCAAATAGGAGTGTTTCACGAGCATTAAGGGCTCATGAGTATTAAGTCAGTGTCAGATGGCTTATGTAAAATGTTTTAATAGTGCCTGGCACTTCACAGATTGTATGTAAAATTGTTGCTGCAATAAGCTGTGCTCGGCTTCTAGAATTTTTCCTTGACTCTCTTTTTTCCTATCGTGATTATTTGCTTCCCTCTAGTTTTGCTGATCCTAGTAGCTCTGATCATCAGTTCTGCTGTAATCTTGTCTTTTCTCTCTGTCATTATTTTTTGTCTCCTATACTTTTTATATACCCTCAACTCTAGAAAAATAGTTAACCCATTATTCACATTACCAGCCAACTAGAGCAGTCCTTCTTCCTTCCTTCCTTCCTTCCTTCCTTCCTTCCTTCCTTCCTTCCTTCCTTCCTTTCCTCCTTCCTTCTTCTTCCTTCTTGGTACTAAGGATTGAACCCAGGGGCATTCTACCTCTAAGGTATACCCTCAGACCCTTTTATTATTTTGTTTTGTTTTGTTTTGAAATAGGGTCTCGATAGGTTGCTGAGACTCTTGCCACATTACTAAGGTTGTCCTCGAACCTGTGACCCTCCCTGTCTATCTCAGTATAGGTGTGTGCCACCATCCCTGGCTAAGTATTACTTTCTTTCAAGTGATGACATTTTTGTAGATTCTCAGATATTCCTTTTGTATTGCAAAGTGTTTTCTTACAATTTATTTGAAACCTGGGGATCCTAGAGGTGTAGTTTTGGAGAAATTCAAGAAATATTCTGTTAGTTATTATAAAGAATAATAAACCCTCATTGCAGGCTTTTCATCTTAGTCAATTAATGTCCCTCTTTTAGCTTAGGGACCCCTGAGAGCAAGGTTAGAGGCAAAGATTGAATGTGACTCATATATTTGGAAATAGATCCCAGGGAATAGAAGTGAAGATGGAGGGAAAAGTTAGAGAATAAGGAAAAGGAAACAAGAGAGGCATATTTTGGCTAACTGATACATATAACTGGTATTTACTTCTGAAGTATCTTCTAAGAACTGCAAGAAATACATTGTAAAGGAAGAATATGAGAAGTATTAATCTGTCAACTTCTCTTCCCTTTTAAGTCAAGGATGACCCTTAAGGCACTAATTTTACTAAATTTATTGGTTTTACATGTGTGACTCCAAGTAAATCTCTGTAGGTGTTTCATAACACCATTTCTGTGAACTCTGGCAAGGAAAGGGGTGTGGTTGCAACGCAAATCTTCAGTAAAGTCCCTCAGACTGAAAACTAGTTAAAGGCATACAAATAGTAAGCTAATTATGGTTGACAACTATTAATTATGCATTCCAAAATTACTAGGGGGAGTTCAAATGTTCCCAACACGAAGAAATGATAAATGTTTGTTGTTGTGAACATAAAAATTACCATGATTTGATCATTATATATTATATTCTTGTACTGATATATAATGCTATCCCCAAATTATATGCCAATTGAAAATTTAGGAAATATATTTTAATAATCTGAAAGGAAAAAGTAATAGGAAATGAATAAAGAAACTCTGGAAATTGATGATCTTGATCATTATTATGATATATTAAATATCACCATTTATTGAGTTTAAAAAATACCTGTGGCAAACTGGTTCCTTTAGGTGTGGCAGCTTTAAGAGGTGATACTGAAACATTCTACTCTGCACCACTTAGATTTACTTGTGTTCTCCATAAATCCAATTTGTCACAGATTTCTCTTCAAAGTGGTAGCCAGATAAAATCTCCTCAAAGATTTAATACCAGAGAGTTAGTGGAACAAACTATAGACACTATTACTGAAGCTGGTTCTGAGGCCATAATTGATATCTATCATCTAACTTCTCCATCAGTCATTCTGGATTTTCCTCACCTTTGGCTAGAATGTTGACTAGTCAACCTGCTTGCCCAGTAGAGTGATTCCAGATTTTCATTGTTCACAGGACTGAGTACTGACACCTCAGTCTATAGTTGTGACAACTTTATATTCATCACTGCCATGAGTTATGAAAACTCCAGCAGATGTTCTAGTGAACCCTCTGGATTAAGGACATTTTCTTTCTGGACCACATTCTTTAGTAGCAGTTCTAGCTGCTCATGGTAGTAACGGTTGATAAATCCTGTAAAAACTCTCTGATTGTCATCTATTGTAACAAGAAGCCCTAAGTGAAATGACTAAATGGAAGTTGTTACTTCAAACAATGTAGAATTCTTTCCACATCTCCAAGTGGCAGCATTGTCTTCTGGGAATCACGATTTTTAATCCAGCAGAAACCAAACTTATGAGAAGAATACAAATTCCACAAGTAAATCACTAGAAATGTATCTCAGAAGAACAAGAGAAGTATTTATTTTTTCAGTTCTCATTGACCTGGTGTCAGTTCTAGTTGTGAATGGTAAGAAATACTAATTATCTTTTAATCCTTTGGTTGCTGGGCTAATGAATTCTAGTTTAGGAACTATAGCACCACATATTACTATTTGTTCAGTGCATATATATTAGAAGACAGTGTGCCACACCCCAAAAGCATTTTCATTGAGTAGATATTTGAGCTTATACTATTTCTTTAATGTACTATTTTATTAGGCCAACCACTTATAAATAATAAAATCAGTGAAGTCTGTAGTCACATGCTCATTGTCATACTTTACCCTATCTAAAATGAGTCTCTCAACCAAAGGCAATATTATTGAGGATATCAAGCCTATGGGTCAGGTCTTCTGCAATCCTTGAAAAGATGGTGCTCAAAAAGGCACTGTGAGCAAGGAAGGCGATATAAGTTTGATTATATTAAGGAGATACTGTTGCTTCTTCTAGAGTAGAAGGAATCTGAGATGTTGCACGCACTATTAGGTAGTTAGCTAGTGTCCATAAAGGATAGTGCTATATCATGGATTTATCATTGGCATTTTCTGATTGCAGGTTAGACTTTCATCAGTGGTAGTAGGTAGGTGAGTCTTCATGAGAGAGAACTCATATTGTTGGGTTCATGTCCATGATACCATTTGTACTCCATTAAGGTATCCTCATGTTCTAGCACTGAAGTGGCTAAGGACAGAGGTTGGCTGACATCCTTAAGTTGAAGGATTCAATCCTCTTAGTTATCAAGGGCCTCTTCTGTGGGAGGCACTATTTTCTGGGCATTAACCGGAGACCCAAAGATTCATGTGCTTTGTACCTAGTTATTTACATGCATCTTTTTCACTCTCCATTCTCTTTGATCTTCCCATTATGTTTCTTATATAGCCAGGTCCACAATCTATGTATAACTGTACCTTATGCCACTTCTATTGCCATGTAGTGAAATGGATAACTGTTACTCTTAGCTCTGCCCATTGGGAGAACTTCTCACCTTTTTCCATTTATGTCTAGCACCAATATATCACACTTACACAACTGTTAACTGTGCCAGAACTTTTTCTTTTTCCATCAGTTGATGCTGTGATAAATTCCCCATGGACCCATGATTCTGAACTGAAGGAAAAATATTCATTACAACAGTGATTAGTGCTATGAGAGTCTGAAGTCCTCGTGGACTTCAAACATACTGTTTCCATCATATGATGGGTTGTTGTTTTATATTACCTACCCTATGACTCTATGAATTTGATACTACCCAGTTCACTATGAGAAGCTTTGGTATTCAGATACTACTAAGGGTTAGTAACATGTCAGGATTAATTTTGCAATCACATAATATCCCTTTGTAGAAGAAGGCATGGCTTTCGGTGTTGTGATTTTTCATTTGTGTCTTTTCAGAGACTCTACATAGTGTCTTTATCTACCTGGGTTACCTCTGTCCCCACTGACTTTGCCAAATAATATGGCTTGAATTGCAAGACAGTTTAAAGTATAATATGAACTTGCTATAGACTCCTTACTTGCTATAGGCCCACTTAAAACTGCCACTTCATTGTTACCTGTTGAATGCAATCTACACAAGTGTTGTGTACATATCCTTCAAAATCCAAAGAGGCCTTAGAAAGCATTGTACTTTACTCTTGATTTGTGAAGTGTAAGTTGCAACTTGTATTTTTACCTTAGAGGGCATTTCCCAGAGTTGACCAGATCTTTAGATCCTCCAACCATCTGTCATTGATGTGGGAGAATTTTGAATATCTATGAGGTTTTCTGTAGCATGGTGTTCCGCAGAATGTTGAAATGATCAAGTGTCCAGTGAATTATATTTTGGCAGCAAATACTATGGTTGAAAGGATTCTCAGGCAAGGTAATGATTATGTATTGGTTCTTCCCATGTGTGAGTGAATAATTTTGAGCCTCCGTCCCTTATTAAATAGAATCAAGAAGAATATATTCACCAGATCAGTAGCTGCCTACCAACTTTCAGAGGTAACATTGATCTGTTCCATTAAAATGCCATATTCTTTCATGTAGCTTATTGGATTTACCTCTTAGTTAAATTTTGCAGTAGTCCCTTTCAATTTTGTCATGGCTAAATAATTAGACCAAATGAGTATATGATGAAGAATATTATTCTGCATCCTTAAATAATAGTGATAATCTTGCTGGGTGTGGTGGCGCATGCTTGTAATCCCAGCATTTGAGAGGCTGAGACCAGAGGACCTGGGTTTGCAGCCAGCCTTAGCTACCTAGTGAGGCACTCTGCAACTTAGTGTGACCCTGTTTCAAAATAAAGAATAAAAAATAGAGCTGGGGGTAGAGCTTGGAGGTAGAGTGCCCCTGAGTTCAAGCCCTAGGAATGCAAAAAGAAAAAAAATAGTGATAATCTCTACAAATTTTCCCAGAATTTGCATGATTTATTGCTCATGATTTATTATCTTGAATAAAGGAGAACAAACTCAGGGTCTCCATTTAACTTTTTTTTATCATAGTTGGCCTTACTTCACAACAGGGAACCAATGTGAAGAAGATTCTACCAGGTATGTATATAACAGTTGTACAGCTAGGGACTATAAAACAAACAAACAAACAAACAAACAAACAAACAAACAAACAAAACACAGTATAGTTACACAGATCCAATGGTCCCATCATGGGAGGAACTTGGGCTAAAAATCCTTATTAGAACTGGGTAAGAGCCGGGCGTGGTGGCGCACGCTTGTAATCCCAGCATTCGGGAGGCAGACCTGAGGATCCGGGTTCACGGCCAGCCTCAGCTACCTAGTGAGGCACTCCGCAACTTAGTGAGACTCGGTTTCAAAATAAAGAATAAAAAATAGGGCTGGGGGTATAGCTCGGAGATAGAATGTCCCTGAGTTCAATCCCCAGTACCGCAAAAAAAAAAAAAAAAAAAAAAAAAAAAAAAAAAAAAAAAAAAAAAAAAAAAAAAAAAAAAAAAAAAAAAAAAAAAAAAAAAAAAAAAAAAAAAAAAAAAAAAAAAAAAAAAAAAAAAAAAGAACTGGGTAAGATATTTTTGTGAAACATTCCATTAAATTAAGGGCAAGTGCTACCATATTAATAAATCTTTTCTCATGTAGCCTTACATTCCAGTCCTAAAGATCAAGAGCCCTAAGGTCTGTGTTTACACATTTCTCTGATTCCTGCCAAAGACATTTAGTCAGATTATATAATTCATTTCATTTATAAATTATTTACTCTCTGAAAAGGGAATGCATTTTCCTATTCATCCTATGTGCTGATACCTATCTTGCTCATTTTCTCAGTGACAATAAAGAGTGGTTGGGGCAGATCTTGAAGGAAGCAGTGATTTCCTAATGAACTTCTTGTCTCATGTAGCTTCATTATAGAGTCTCCAGTCAATGGATGGCTGTTCTCCTCAAGCAGAAGTAGGGTCTCCTTTTGCCATGGAAAATTCAGAGCAGTTTTCAATTTAGGAGTCATAATAACATTTATACACCCAAACGTCTCCATCCCATAGGACTCCATTATTTAGGACCCCATTCTTTTAGTATTAAGGCACTACTTTAGCAGAAAGGACTTGTTGATGTTATACATTTAGTTATATTTGCACCTTGGACACTAATGCCTTTACCCCTGATTTTTAACACATTCTTCTCAGCAACTTTGAGGTTCTCTGGTTCATATATATATGAGGGAACCAGAAATATATATAGTCTCAAGGCTTCTAAAGCAGTTACAGAAAGTCACCTGGATTCATAGTCCATGTTATTATCTTGCCTCCATGCTTTAGAAGTGACATAACTACCGCATGACTCTGTGGCACTTTCAATCTGTATTTCATCCCATTCAATAACAGAGTCTTATCATTCTAATTTTTCAAGCCCTGTTAGCCATTGTCATTGTGGTCTTTATTGCTGCCTGGCCATTGAGTGGTGTTTCAGGTTCAAATTCCCATTCTGAACATTTGCTTTCTGCACAAATGACTTATCCTATGAATCTTTGAAAGCAATGCCTGAAATAGCACATTTCATGTGAGTAATTTATTCAGCAATGTTTTCCCAGCAAAGAGAAGTATAAGATAGGGATATAAAAAGAGAAGAAGGAAATGCTTATAATGGGATGAACTATTAGGTTGTCTATTACCACAGTTTATTGATTTAGATCTTATGAAAGCTTCTGGTTTTCATGACAAGAATTTTTAAAATATCTACCCAGGGAAGTAGAGGAGCCCTTTGACTCCCATTTCCCACTGGTCAGGTATGGCTTTTTGGTTGACACTGAACTCCATATATTCCAGTGGGCATCCACATAGTGATTTCAGAGAATCTCTGAGATAGTAAGCAGATTATCAGTATTGTCCCAAGGTGAAATGCTATCTGGTTGTGCCTATCTAAATCTAGACAGTATAAAACTAGTTACTATAGCAGTGACTGGAGTAGACAGAATGACTGGGATGGATCTGAAATGTTACATAAGAAAATTTATCATATCATTCAAGATGAGCATCCCAACTTCATATAGTGTGCCCTCCCCCAAAATGCTTTAGCTGAGTCTCCAGTGGACCATTTTACTATTCCATGAGGCTAGCCTCCTCCTGATGATGATGTAGGGGATAAAATCAGGGAAATCCTTAGATATCAACATATCATCTGACTTATTTCACTATTTTACTGCATACCACCAGTCGACATTACTGCTGTTGTCATCACCTCTGGCCACCACTGCTGAACTGCCATATTTAATATATCTTAAATTTGCCTTAGATATCCTGAGTGTTTCAGAAACTCAGCCCAAACTCAGAGATTTGTTATATATGAATAGGGATATCTTTCAGGAGCAAAGGGAGTTTTAGAGACTGGCTGCTCTATGCCCTGATTATTCCTCCTACACCCTGCACATACACATCTATTCTCTGTTCTACCTTCTAAATTTTGCTTTGCTTCCTTGTAACCTGGTCATTAGCTCTTATGGTCCTGACTGTATGCCATGGTTTCTGACTATACATCTTTAGTTGCCACTGTTACTGCCTCAATCTCTCAATATATCAATGTTAAATCTTTTGGAGACTATTCTGGGCCATGCCATACCTGCCTGGCTAGCCTGCACTGGCTACATTTGGTTTGGGCACTTGCCATTTATCAGTTAGTTGGGTTGGTAGGAGGACAGGATATGTGGAATCAAACTTTCCTCCTTACAGCCTCCTCCTCAACCACTGCAGTGAGTAGGGCATCTTTCCTTGGAGGTGACTGTTGGTGCAGCAGGTACCAGCACTGATATAACAGCATGCAAACTTTTATACAACTGGTCCATTAAGGATGGAACCAAGGATGCTCTATCTTGGGATGAAAGGAAACAGAGAAAAGTGTTTCCTATATTTGTTAATTGTTTTTCCTCTCTGATGATTTGAGTATTTGCATATCTCAAATATGACAACAAATACTGAGTAGACAAGAATTAAATAAACTTCATTGTTTTAATTCACAATTAATTATATACTTCATTCTGTTAATCCAGTTAATTTCCCATAATTAAATTAATCATCTTTATACATCTAAATTTATTATGTGAAATACTATCAAATGTTATATTTTATTGTGCTTTAAATTTTACAAAGCACTTTTGTATTCATTATAGAATTAGGTAATAGAGATTAAACTGAAGTCATAATACAAATGAAAAAACCTACCAAACATCTTGCTCATGTCACATACCTAAAAATTAGTGCTGTGCAATTAGAATTTCTATGGTTTCAATATGATTTGTCCCCTCTGAAACTCATGTTGGAGTTCCCTCCATTGTGAGGGATTAAGAGGTTGGAAATTTAATCTGACTCTGGTGCTTAGAGGGAGGTCCTCATGGGGTAATTAGTTTTAGTTAAGGTGACCAGGTGGAGCCACCATCATGGAATACTAGTAGCTATAAGAAGAAAAGGAGACCACAGGACACATCCTACTTGGTGCCCTGTACTACCTCAGAGTTCTGCCAAGAAGGCCACCACATGTCCCCTTGGTCTTGGACCAGAACTGTGAGCCCACATAAGCCTCTTTCTTTTTAACTTTTATTTTATTTTTTTAAATTTATGGTTACATTGTAATCATACATCTTGGGGAAGTACAGTTGGTAGAGACATACATGCACACATCACTCATTTAGCCCTTCTCCAATTCCCACCCCATTCCCAGCCCTTTCCCTCCTTCAGCATACTGATTGGCTCT
This sequence comes from Graphiurus murinus, assembly GCA_004027655.1. Taxonomy (NCBI): domain Eukaryota; kingdom Metazoa; phylum Chordata; class Mammalia; order Rodentia; family Gliridae; genus Graphiurus; species Graphiurus murinus. The sequence continues at coordinate 37,874 of PVLC010008924.1, forward strand.
GATAAGTTTGTGAATGTACATCATGTGGATTAGGGTGTTTCCCTCCCTCCCCCATCTCCCTCAGTTAGGTCACCTTCTTTACTCATCTAAGGTTTCTCCTTCTTTGTCTGGAGTCCCTCCTATGTCCCATTTTCTCTCTAGCTCCTGCATAGGGATAACATCTGACTTTTCACTTTTTGTGACTGACTAATCTCACTTATCATAATGTTCTCCAATTCCATCCATTTCCCTGCCTGCAAACGACATAATTTTGTCCCATGCTTTCTTTTTAACTTACCTGCTCAGAGTATTGTGCTATTAGTAACAGAAAATAGACTAATATAAGAACCCTTCTTTTTTTTTTTTTTTTTTGGTACTGGGGATTGAACCCAGGGGAATTCTATCACTGAGCTATACCCTTTTTTATTTTGAAACAGAATCTTACCTCCCAAGTCCTGGAATTACTGGTATGAATCACCATACCCAGCAAAGACCCGTCTTTAGTCACGTGTACCTTTTGCTAAACCATACCATACCATATATATTTATAGATACACATAAGGTTGTATTTGTGAGATCTTGGATTTTGTAATTTTTCGTTATGCACACATGTAATGTGTGTGTGTGTGTGTGTGTGTGTGTGTGTGTGTGTGTGTGTGTATTCTTTTTGAGGTACTGGGATTTGAACCTAGGGCCTTGCATATCTTAGACGTGAACTCTACTACTGAGCACCATACTCCATCCCTTTAAAAAAAATTTTAGTTTGAGAAAGTGTCTCACAAAGTGGCCCAGGCTGGTCTTGAACTTGCAATTCTCCTGCCTCATCCTTCTGAGTACCTGAGATTATAGACGTGCTACCAGACCTGGCTCTTTTTGTATTCTTACAGGACCCTGGAAAAACACAGGTACGTACACATGCTTGCATACATAGTCTATGAAAATTAATTTCTTTAGATGTAAAAGGAAGGGGTTGAACCTGATGATTTCTAACATCTTATCTCTTTCAGTTAGACTATTTTTTAACTTGGCCAAGATAGCACTCCAGGGAAGCCTCTTTCACATTTACTGTAAGCCATTATTAGTATATTTCTTCTCTCACATTTACTAAAACTCAGCTCTTGTGAGGCATGTCGTTCCAGATTTGTGCTGCAACCCTAGTCCCAGAAACAGTGTCTCTTATGTACTAGGCATTCAATACACTCATCAGTCGAACGAAATAACAATTGGAAATCAAATTTTAGTTTATAATTCTGAAGACATCACATCTTATTATTCATGGTTATATTAGATTAGAGGCCTTGAACAATTGAAAATCAAATTTTAGTTTTCAGTTTAGGGCATTCATATTATTAGAGCCAACCTAAGGCAAAATGAGGAAGCAGGCCAAGCGAGATGTTTGGTGGGGAGTATGTCATTCACCCACCTAAATGTTTGGAATTGATAGAAACATAATATAGACATTGAAAAAGCCAGAACTGGATAGTAAGGATTTAATTAAATAGAGATAATAAAATAGATTTAAATCTAAGATGCTATTCTGTGAGCAAACAAATGTCTTTAAAAGGTAAGCATGGCTTGGTTTTAGTTCAGATGACTCCAGCACAATGATGTAACTTAACTATAAAGTGAATTTGCGTTCTTAGTTCTGTGTCACTTGCCTGCTCAATTCATTGTAATTTCTTCCAAGGTCAGTGCCTTGCTTGAAAATATCAAATTTAAATATGACACTTTGTATTGATTGCAATGGAAATATTTTATTTAAATTTACTTCTTGGTGTAAAAATGACATTGTGTTTCTATTTCAGAGAGAGAAAATAATTTGTACGATGATATTAAATATATATATATATTTGCTAGTATTATGCAAATAGTAGATAGTTCCTATTACTAGTATAAAATGACTATACATTAGTTTTTGTTATTTTAATAGTTAATAATTAAACATTGTATGGAAGTTTGTATCTCCACAAACAAAAGGGTGATTGGGTATTTTGATGTCTATTTTAGCTCCCAACTTTGTGGCATCAGAAGATAGTTAGATAACATGATTGCTATGAGTTTAGGATGACCATATTTCCTGTAAGTTGAAGTTCTGTGCCTGAGTTATGCTTGTTTCCATTTTTTAAAAAGGCAGTTCATTTTTAATAACTGCACCCCATATTTTGTTTATGCCACATATGTTCAATCTAATAATTTATTTTGTTCACTTTGTGCAATTTTCTTAAGACTCCTTCTGTTTTCTCCTTTTCAAGCATTAAAGTTACCATGGAAATAGTGCCATTGGCATCCTGGGACATACAGAAGTGTATCTAGCTCCACTTTGTGAGGTTTTAAGATTCAGACCATGTCATGGAGTGAGAAAAATCAAGGCTGACATTCATTTTAGCATCAATATAGGTTTTAGCACATTAGTTACAGAAACCTATGTTTAGGTAGTGTTTTGATTGAAAATTAAATGACAGAAGAATGAAAATAAAACCTTAAGGCTCTCCTAATAATGCTGATTTGTTTGTATCTCAATATTAATAGTGTATTAATCAAAAGTATCTATGGCATTGTTTATTACTTGTCTAGGTGCTTCCATTTGAGAAATAAAAATTTTAAACTTCAGGTCCTTTGTTTGATACCAGTACGAGCACATTCATAGTACCTGTGACCTCTACAAAAGAGGATAGGGCATCATTTACTCGTATTTCTAAATGAAGTTTTGATATGGAGAGTTCTACACAATGGAAAAGCTCACCATTCTAGTATGTTATGTACCTACTACTGATCTGTTTATTATCATTGTGGTTTCATCTGTTCAAGAAATTCATTTGAATAGAATAATAGCCTAGATTCTATTGTTTCTGGCTTCTTTCACTCAGCAAAGTGTTTTTGAGATTTATACACACTCTTGCATTCATACCTAGATCACTTCTTTAAATTGCATCACCATTTTATGTCAAAGAGGTCTAGAATATGCCACCTCAAAATGTACCATGTTGGCAAATAAGTTGCTTTGAGCTGAAGGAAATTGAGAGTTAGGGATGTACAAAGTTTTTGTCTTCTCTTTATCTATGTAAGAGCAGAGCATAAAAATCTTTTTTGTGAAGGTAGAATAAATTTCTATCCCCTCTTCTGTACCAGAATGACATAAGAGTAACCCTTAATCCTGAGGACAGAGAGAGGTCATGAAGCTAAGTCTGCAAGAACAAACCTAATTAAAATAAGTTTTTATCTTCTAATATGTGGAGATGCCTCCATATGTTCACTATAGTCACTTTCCCACAGTTTATCATCTGTAAATATACTAACACCCTTTCTTTTGTTTAGTCATTCTCCACAATTTGTTGCTCTTTGTTAAAACAATATATGAGCCCCCAAGTTTAATGGCTTCTTTGAATCTTTTGCTGCTTTTCTGTGAAGCTTCAATATATGTCACACTATGCTATTGTATGCTATTTCTCTTGTTAATGAGATCTTTCTCAAAAAAGGGGGGATGCTGGGGTGTGGTTCAGATGTAGAATGGTCTTGGGTTTAATCATCAGTAACTCCTTCCCCCCCCAAAAAAAAGAGAGTTAGCCCTCCTAGACTCAAATTCCTTTTTGGATTTCACTAGTTCTGAGACTTTGTTAAGTTATGTAATATTTCTTGGCTTAATTCTATCTGGAAAACATAAATATTACAATTACCACTTGTGTGGGATTTTTATGATAGTTATATAAACCCACAGATATAAACCTGGTTATACAAATGTTAGCTATTGTTATTCACTGCTTTATCTCTAGTGCCTGGAACATAATAGGCCTTTTAATAATATTTGTGGAATATATGCATGAGTGGCTAAGAGAATGTGTATTGGCAACCAACTACAAGGGTTGAGTAGTCCTTCTCTTGTGGAAGGAGTAGGTTAGGTGTGAGCACAGAAAGTGGGAATATGTCAGTTTTTTTGAGGTTTTCTCAAACATGCACATCGTGTGAGGCCCTGGTGGATACTAGTAGAAGAGTGGCTGAAATGATGGAGAGTGGACTGTAAGTGGAGCTAGATGCTTAATAAATGTTCACATGGGCATTCAGTAAGTATCTGTGCAGTGTAGAAATGTATCATGTGACAGGAGAAGTAACACCATTTGTAAGGAAAACCCATGTATTATAAAGTTATTTACAAACCCTTTTCTTTCAAGCCCCTTCTAAGAAGAGTGGGCAGATCTCAGTTTTCTTTACTGTTGTTTTGTTGTGGTGACGTAGCATTTGTTTGTATGTTTTTGTTGTTTTCTGGGATGAATGAGGGGTGTGAAGATGCAAGACTGGAGAAGTTTTCAGAGGCAGATAAATGGTTCTCTGTGAGAAAAGGAACCCTAGGGGATAACTGTGAGTATGAAGAGGCTGGAGCTCAAGAGGCAGGAGGGTAGGGTAGCAAAGGGTAGTGGAATACCTGACACGGCTCAAAGCTAAATGGGGCCTTGAGGAACTGGGAGTGTAGTGGGGATTTTTTTTATATGGTATGTGTTTTGTTAATAAGGTTTTGTTGAATGGTATGAGTTAAAGCTTTCTGCTTTAAGTCCTTTCCAAAACATCAGTCAACTCTTATAAGGTCTCATGGCTCTATAGTTAAAGAAGTAGAATCCTTGGGTAGGATATAAACAGTATTCAGCATACTTTTGCTATTGAGTATTTTCAGGGTGTTCACAATATCTGTCAATATAGATAATACTTTAATATAATAGGTTGACAATATCCGCAATAGTTGTATCTATATATGTCTTTCTCTAGATGTAGATATATTTGTCTTTTGAGATGTACTGTGTGCTTTAAGCTTTAATTTTACTTAGTCTTCTATAAGAAGATCAAAATATCCTGAATGCTTCCCCCATCATTTAAGTACGGTGCTAGTTTTAGAAATGCCTTGCTTGTGAATGTTAGTATAGTGGTTTGCTAAAATGTGAGGTGAATGCTAACCACCTTTGTGTTAAGAGTTTATTTTTCATTGTCTCGGTTGAGTGAATGTGGTAGACGTCCTCTGTGTCTGTGCACTGTGTGGTAGAGGAGGATGGCCATTCTATTGCACAGTGGTGGTAGGGGATGGCCCAGCAGAGCCCATAGGAGAAAAGGTACTTATTTAGAGTCCCCGTGGAGCTGCAGGTTCAGGCTCACGCAGGAACTAAAGGTCTCTAGGAATACTTCACTCTACTTGATGCAGGAGCCTCCTTCTCAAGATATTACTTCCTGTTTAGTTTTACTTCTTATAAAAATTCAAGAGTAGGTCCTTCTGCCAAACCTACCAACAAGGCCCCTATTCAAATTGTTGACAGTGAACTAGCAGGAAAGTTCCAAGAGGTTGGGTGCTGGGGAGTGAAACTGCCACTCAGGAGAAAGATGGCTTTCCATTGACTGGGAAGCTGGCCTTAGGGGTTAGACGCAGCAGGCCTGCAGATCAGGCCCAGAGTCAATCATGGCTCCCTGGCATGGTTCACTCTGGAGCCTCTTTCTCTCTGCTTGGGTGTCCACTGATGTGCTACCTACACTTCTCAAAGCTTCACTTACATCACCTTAATATGAAGGTGTGTGTGTGTGTGTGTGTGTAAAAAGCCCTATTTTTTAGTACCAGCCTCTCTGAAAAGATGTTTCATATGTTTTTTTTTGAGGTACTAGGGATTGAACTCAGGGGCATTCTACCTCCGAGCTATACCCCAGCCCTATTTTTTATTCTTTATTTTGAAACCGAGTCTCACTAAGTTACAGAGTACCTCACTGGGTAGCTGAGGCTGGCCTCGAACCCGGATCCTCCAGTCTCAGCCTCCCGAATGCTGGGATTACAAGTGTGCACCACCACGCCCGGCTTTTTCATATAATTTTTGATGCATTGTATTTTTTTTTTTAACTGTGTGGTACTGAGGATCGAAACTAGAGGCATTCTTCCTCCAAGCTATACCAAGCCCTTTTTAAATCATTTTTTAATTTTTAATTTATTTATTTTTTTGTTTTGTTTTGGAACAGGGTCTCACTAGTTTGCCAAGTCTCTATACTTGCTGAAGCTGTCCTTGAACCTGTGACCCTCCAGTCTTTGCCTCCTAAGTATGGGGATGACAGGTATGTGCCACCACATCTGGCTCAGTATATTTTTTCCCTTAAAAACACAGGTTTGCTGAGATAAAACTTACATATAACTTACCCATTAAAGTGTACAATTAAGTGGTTATTAGTATAATCACAGATATGTGCAAGAATAACACAGTTAAGTTTAGAAGTTTCAATCACCAAAAGGAGAAACTCCATTTCTTTAGTTATTACTTCCAAACTTCTAGTTTCCCGATCATGAAGCAACTTTTTGTATTAATAGATTTACCACACTGAACATTTCATAAATAGAGTCATATAATATGAGTAATATGTGGTTCTTTGTGGCTGGCTTCCTTCACTTAGCATAATGTTTCCAAGATTTGTTCATATTTCAATGTTACTGCTTAATTACTTTTTATGGATGAATAATATTCCAGTGTATAGATACATCACATACTGTTTATCCGTTCATCCATTGATGGACATGAGTATTTTCCCTTTCTGGTCATTGTGCATTGTACTGCTATGAACATTTTGAATGCCAGTTTTTGTTTGAACATCTGTTTTCAATTCACTTGGGTATATACCTGAAGTGAAATTACTGGATCACATAGTAATTCTATGTTTAAAGTTTTTGAGGAACTAGTAAACTGTTTCCCATACTGGCAGCACTATTTTCATATTCCCATCTCTATTGCACTTGGGCTCTAATTTCTATACTCCTTTATTAACTTTTGTTGTCTTTAAAAAAATATTATCCAAGCCATCCCAGTGGGTGTGAACGAGTATCCCATTGTTGTGATTTTTATTTGAATTTCCCTAATGACAAATTATGTTGAGCATCTTTTTGTGTGCTTGTCCTTTTTTATCTTTTCTATGAAAAAAATCTAGTTCTGGTCTGTTATTAAATTGGGTTAGCTTTTTAATTGCTAGGGTTCTTTTCTATATTCCAGATAATGGGCTCTCATCAGATATATGATTTTCAAGTATATTATCTAATTGTATGGTTTATGTATGGTATGTATTATCTTCCTTGATAATATTCCTTTATGCACAGAAGTTTTTAATTTCGATGAAGTCCAGTATATCTGTATTTTCCTTTGCTGCCTGTGCTTTTGTCATATGTAAAAAAACACTGCCAAACTTGAGGTCATGAAGATTTCTGGTTGGTTCATTGATTCATTTTGAGTTAATTTTTTAAAATGAGAATAAAACTCTTTTCTTTTGTATTTGACTCTCTAGTTATCCCAATGCTATTTGTTGAAAAGTCTATTGCTGCTCTATTTAATGGTTTTGGTACCCTTGTTAAAAATAAGTTGAACTTTTATTTTAAGGACTCTAAATTCTATTCCATTGATCCATGTGTCTATATTTATACTAATAAAACACTGTCTTGATTACCATTGCTCTGTAATAAGTTTTGAACTGAAAATTGTTTTTCATACTTTGTTATTTTTCATGAATGCTTTAGCTCTCCTTGATCCCCTAGAATTCCGTATAAATTTTAGAATCAGCTTATCAGTTTCTACAAAGAAGTTAGCTAGATTCCAATAGTGATTACATTGAATTTATATTTTAACTTGGGGAGTATTTCCATCCTAAGCATATTATATCTTCTAATCCATGATCATTTCCCTATTTTATTCTTATTGATGTTACTGAATTATTTTTAAAATTATATTTTTGGATTAATCACTACAAGTGTAAAGAAATACAATTGATTTTTCCCTTTTGATTCTGTGTCCTGCAATATTGCCAATCCTGTTTATTCCAATATATTTTTAGAAAATTTCTTAAGATTTTCTATTTCACATGATCATGCAATCTGCAAATAAAGATGGTACCAGTTCTGTTTTAATCAGAATGCTCTTTTTATTTATTCTTTGTTGCTTATTTGCCCTTACTACAATTCTAGTACAATTTTGAATAGAAGTAGTGAAAGGACATTCTTCTCTGGTTTCTGACCTAAGGGAGAAAGCTTCCAGTTTTTAACACTAAATATGCTTTTAACCATTTTTTTTTCTTTTTTTTTTTTTTTTTTTTTTTTTTTTTTTTTTTTTTTTTTTTTTTTTTTTTTTTTTTTTTTGTAGATACCATAGATCAGGTTGAGGAAATTCCCTTCTATTCTTATATATTGAGCGTTTATATCTTGAAAGAATGTTAGATAGTCTCACAAGCTTTTCTTTTGCATTTATTTAGATGATTTTTTCTTTTTATTCTATTGATACAGTGTATTATATTATGGCTATTAAATGAACTCAGTATACTGGGATAAATCCCATTTATCTATGAGAGATAATTCTTTTCTTTTTTTCATTTTCCTGAGTTCAGTTTGGTAGTATTTCGTTGTGGACTTTTGTTCATATTCATGTGATATTGGCCTATAGTTTTCCTTCCTTATGATGTCTTTGTATATTTTTGCTAATTATTGTCTGGGTCATTAGTTTTCAACCCAAAAGTGATATTGCCCTTGTAGGATTGCAAAGTATCCATCCTCTTCTGTTTTATGGAAAAATTTGTGAAGAATTGTTATTAATTCTTCTTTTCATGTTTCATAGCATTTAGTAATAAAGCCATTTGGTCCTGTGTTTTTCTTTGTTGGTATTTTTAAAAATTACTAACTCAATCCCTTTATTTTTTATAGATTTATTCATATTATACATTTTTAAAGTCAGTTCTGGTAGATTGTGTCTTTCCAGAAATTTTTCCATTGAATCTAAGTTTTCTAATTTAGTAGCATAAAATTGACCACAATATTCTTTTTAAATTTTTTTCTTATTTTTGTAAGGTCAATAAGAATGTTGTCTTCTCTTTTATTTCTGATATCAGTAAATTGTCTTCTCTCTTTTTATGTTGTTCAATCTGACATACAGTACTATGAAATAATCATGTTAAGCCACTAAGTTGTGGTAATTTCTCAAAGCAGAAATAGAAACTAAGACAAAATGTTTAAAAACTTTTCTGTCATGGTATAATAAGTATAAAATAGATTTTTCTCCTGATTTTACAAACAGTGAGGAAAACAAGTTCATTGTGCTGTCCTATGTATTTAAATGGCTTGGCAGGGTGACCATTTTGTAATCAAAACCTATTGCTCTGTAGTCTCCCTGAGATATTTCCTGTGAGGAATCAGCATGTTCAGAGTTAATATAATGGCCCTGGGATAATCCCTCCTGCCCACCCTCCCACTTATTGTCCTGACTTCTTGCTTCCTGTTTGAGCTCTGGCTTAGTATTTAACATCAACTTATGTCTCCCCAGATTTTGACTCTTCCCTTGAAAGGCACATGTCAAGCCTCACCTCACCTACCGAGATAGAGATAGAAAATCTGAGATAGGGCTTAGCAGTGTGTTGTAAGAAGCCCTCTAGGTGATTCTGAAGCAGGCTGAAGCTGCATCAGAAATGAAATTCGAGCCACCTACTTTTTCTCCTGAATGCTTCTTTTTACTCTTAATTTCAAGCCTGCTGAGCCCCATATCTCCCTAGACACCATTGAGGAAATGCACAATACACATGAAAATAGGCTGATTGCTAAACAATCTCAATCAGATCTGATCACTGAGTTGTTTATGTCTAAAGCAGGATTATTAAAAAAAATTACTTTATATGCTGGGTTTAATGTGATATTTTCCATGAATGATAATAATCATTGCTCTCTTTACCATCTGGTCTTCTTTGTGCTTAACAGTGTGTGTGTGTGTGTGTGTGTGTGTGTGTGTGTGTGTGTGTACATGCATGCACATGCACATACATATACACACGCACATGTATCCAGCTGATGAAATAGGTGTGACATTGAGCTATGTGACAATAGATCGATCAGATTGCCTTAGGTGCAGATCCTGTGCAACACCTGGCTTTGGAAGTATGTGCTAAACATCTGAACAGCACTTTCTTAAATATTACTTGCTTGCACTAGTTTACATAGTCTTATAATACATTTGTCTCAGATCAACAAACAACTATTGATTAAAAGAGAATATGCTGGTTTTGTATTAAAGGAGTAATTTTAATTTATAAACATTTTAAAATAAGAACATAAAAGGAGAAAGTAATAAATCAACCCTAATATATCTGCCTAATTTAAACTTGTGACAGGCCCATGAAGAAGACTGTCTATTCAACAAAGAATATTGGGGCTCAATGAGGTCATGACTTGCTCAAAGTCACATAACTAATGAGGGATTGAATGAGGCTTGAGACTGTTTGGCCCCCAAATTCATCATCTTCCCTTACATTTAAAATATAAAAGAAAGATAGTTTAAGATATTTTAATTTTTGACATAATTTTACATTTATAGAAAAGTTCCCAAAAAAAGTGCTCCCAGAGAGCCTCCCTCTTGAGGCAGTTTGAGCTAATTTGGGAAATCTCTGACCAAATGCTTACTAAATTAAATAAATAATAGTTAAATAGCATAATATTACATAATTAAATAAAAATTAAAAGCGAATTAATTAAAACTGGGCAGGGTGGTACATGCCTGTAATCCCAGCACTCTAGAGGCTGAGGCAGGAGACTCACTCGAGTTTAGGAGTTCAAGACCAACCTGGACAACTTTACTGAGACCTCCTTTCAAAAACTAAATTAATTAAGTTTAAAGTCAAGATGGAGAAGTCTACTGCAGTAAGAAATATTTATCTCTATTATTAAAGTATGAGAGAAGTTGAGGCTGAAAAACTCACAGGAGAATCAGATATAGTGTTAAAGTTCATGGACTTTTGTGTTAATTCAGGAAGAGTAGAATAAGACATAAGCCTGTAAGCTACCTACCAATCTAAAGCTGGAATTGGGAAGGATTTCCTGTCCTTGAATGAGGGACAGAAAATTCTCTATTGCAGCCCACAAGATGTTTGACAAAAAAAAAAAAATCACCCAGTAGAAACTGGAACCCTTAGCCAATTTTCACTGGTAAGTAACAGCTCCTAGATATGGTAAATTCTCAGGATTTACTGGATATTTAAGCATTTGAAAAGGGGGTATTCCTCTCCTCCATTCCCAAAGTCTCTTCTGAGTGCACATTTGAAATGAAACAATACATATGTCACTTGTGACATGTACCAGAGAGGCATCATGGCATCTGCTCTCCAAGCAAAGCCCCACTCAGCCCTTATTTTGCCACAGCGTATGGGCCAGGGCTTGTGTGAGTCATTTCAAGGAGCACAATGCTGCTGACTGGCATGCAGGAGGCTAAGACCTGGCAGTCACTGGCAGAAAGACCCCAGTGCTCCCTGGCTTGGCTGGCATCTCAGTGCATCTGATTTCCCAGCAGATGCGATGTCAGAATCTATGGACACGCAGAGGGAGGAGCAGGTGTTGACCTCTGATCCACAGCCTTCTGGCACATTTCCTGTTTTTCTTCAATTGAAAAATCATTTATAGTAAATTGTTAACGTTCTCCTCGTTCCATCCTGTCCCTAATGCCACCTGCCATTAGCCCAGGCTTCACATGGTGCTGCAGACAGTTCCCTCCCCAGAGAGAAGCAGAAATGTTACCTCTGAAGTTTGCCATATTTTCTCTCTCTGTATATTAGGTTAGAGCATGAAAACTTCCAGTTACATTATTATATGAGAGAGAGAGGGAGAGGTGTGCACCTTAATATAGCAGGAAAAAAAATCAGAATTCCAAATAGAAGAAATATGCTTCCTTTTAGGCTTGGAGTTTGACAGCCCTAAGCTTCATCTGTAGTTGTGCGGCGTTAGGCAAATTTCTGAACAGCCTTGAGCATTGCATGTTCTCTTATCTGTAGAAGAAGAATGCTTACACTGTCCTAATATGTTTGGATATTACTTGAATATATCATATATAATATGTAATTTAACTAACACAATATATAAAACAATGTTTATTATAGTAAGTTTCATAAAATAATTATTCTAATAGTTGCCTTTCTCCTTCTTCATTCAGGTAATCTTCACAGGTTTCCACCTGAAGTTGGCCTATCCTTCCTTTTATACTTTTATGTCCTCTGTGTGGTAGGCTTTCAGGAATCTTGGGGTGGGAAAGGTGGGGACTAGACCTCATTGTTTCTTGATCTCTGTAGTTGACTCTGGGTGGAAGTTCTTTCCTGCCCAGTGATCCTCAGTGAGAATGATCCAGGAAGAAGTTAACACCCATTCAGTCCCTGATGTAGGCATTTTACAACCCATCTTTTCTTGAGACAATTCCTACCATACCCGAAAGAAGGTTTGTTACAATTACTATGTTTGAGTGATTAATAACTCTAATTTTTCATGTCTTAAAAGAATGGCAAAGCCAAACATGGTGGCACACACTTGTAATCCCAGTACTTAGGAGGCCGAGACAGGAGAATCACAGGTTCGAGGAGAGCCTAAGCAATTTAGTGAAGCTTTCAGCAACCTACGAAGACCTTGTTTCCAAATAAAAAATAAAATAGAGTTGGGGTGTAGCTCAGAGGCAGAGTGCCCCTCAGTTCAATCTCCAGGACCAAAAAAAACAAAAACAATAATGGCAACATTAATTCTGCTTATACATCTGCAATTTGAGTAAGTCTTGGTGGGCTTCGCTCCTCTCTGCACTATCTTGGGTCATTTGTGGTGGCTTGAGTGCTGTGATCACACAGACTCTCTTACATCTGCAAGTTGACACTGAGAAGACTGTGGCAGGTGACATATTCAGCAGGTAGGGATCCTTAGGCAACTCTCTCTACTGTCACATGGTCTCTCCAAATAGTCTCTTTATCATGGCGGCTTCGGGGTAGCTGGGCTTCTGATCTGCGGCTCTTGTCTCCCCAGGCACAGGTCAAGGGAGACTGATGAAGAGCACCACGTGTATGTCATGCTGCTTTCGTAGACTCACCCTCTTACCACCGGAAGGCTTGTGGTATCGCCTCCACTACCTTAATTGAAAGTGAGACACTAAGACTGGCTCAAATTAGACAAGGAGACTAAATGTCTCTTCTTAATGGGAGGAATTCAACATTCTGGAAGAATTTTATGGACCAAGGTTACTGATATAACTTTTCTTGAAAAATGCTATCAACCACAGGGTTTATGCCGATTTTTAGTGGAAAGAATAGGTAATTGCTCCAAAGATTCTGTACTTTGTTGAATTTTCTTCCTTACAAGAAGAAAGCAGGAAGCAAATGGTATATATAAGTTCTCAAACATTTAGTGTTATGCCCATCAAAACTTAAGGATTATTTGAAGATTTTTAAGAGATTTATTTATGTGGGTCATACCTATCAGTATTCACTATAGTAGATTAAGACTGAGACATATCTTGTACCTAACAAAGATGCATGATTACAAAGCACCAATTAAAAACAATAAAATAAAAATAAATGGATAAAAAACAAACAAAAAATAAAACAATATTCCGGTTACATATTAACATAAATGACAGTTTTAAATGAGAAATAACTGTTTTTCAAACCAAAGCTCACTCATAGCAGTGGCACTGTTTTACAATTTGAAAAGCTCTTTTATATCTGACTTAAAAGAAAACTAGATTCTCATATCTACTTTTGTATTCAATTTATCGAAATGTTTCAGTTGAACTATGGTAAGAAACTCTAGACTCACACACATACATAGATGGAAAAGGGAGACGCGTTTCAGTAGCTGCCGTTGACTGAACATTTCTGTTTTCCTCCAAGTCCTTGTCTTGAAATCTTAGGCCCTGTCTGATATTGTTAGGGGGTGGGGCCTTTGGGAGATAACTGGGTTCTGAAAGTACAGCCCTCATGAATGAGATTAGTTCCTTTATAAAGGGAGACCACAGAGACCTCCTTCACCCCTCTCCAGCATGTGAGGACACAGGAAAAGACAGCCATCTGGATTTCAGGAAGTGGCCCCTCACCACACACCAAGTCCACAGGTTCTTGATCTTAGATTTCCAAGCCTCCAGAACTGTCAGGGCCAAACCCCACAGTTTATAAGCCACGCAGTCCACAGAATTCTTTTATGGAAGCCTGAACAGACTCAAACAGTCGCCTTTTCAGATAACTGTAGACATTTAGCTTTGATAATACACCAAAACTCAACAAGCTTCCTAAAGGATAGTTGCGAAGTAGAATCTGAAAGCACATCCATGAATCTGTACATTTCTGAGAGAATGAGAGGGAAAAAGACAAATAGCATCTCAGTATTATTATGAAAATAGCTTCGACTTTGTAGAATTTATAGGCTTTTTTTTTTCTTTATAGACTTCCTGAGGAAGAACGACATCTTCATCAGGAAGAGGCCTATCATCTGCCAAAAGTTTTCCCCAGACATTTGACAGGTGTCACTGTATTGACCCTGCCATTTATACATTACCTAGTCTGTTTTGTGCTGCTATCACATAATACCACAGACTAGATAATTAATAAATCAAGGAAATTTATTTCTCACAGTTCTGGAGGCTGGGAAGTCCGCTATCAAGGAGTTGCCCTCGGAGAATCGCCTTTTTCCTGTGTCATTTCATGGTGGAAGGGAAGAAAGACTGATGCAGGTGAAGGGAGCTGAGCTCAGACCTCATCCTTTCATCAGGAACCCACTGCCCTGATAACTAACCCCTGGTAACAATGACAGTCCATTCATGCAAGCAGAGCCCTCAAGACCTGCTCACCTCATAAAGGTCCCACCTCTCAACACTTGAGAAAGCCTCCTATATGACATACATAAAAAATGTGTGTGCCTTCTCTGCTTGTGACTATTCTTGAAGCAGATTATCTAAGACTTTGAGAACTTCTACAATGACTGAATATAGAAGGATGAAGAGCAGATTATAAACATGAAATACTATCCTAGGTTCAAACTCTGTTCTCTCAATTTTCAGCTTTGGGATCCTAGATAAATGCTTTGCCCTATCTCTGTATAAAATAGGATGCTGCTACTACCGCCTCCAGCATAATAATGAGTTAAGTGCTTAGCAGGCATTTGGCATCCTGGTATATGTTACTGTTGCTATTAAGTTCTTATTTATGAATTTCACTATTTTTTAAAAAATAATAATAAGGAATGCCATGCTTCTCTTTAATCTCTGGGAGGAATCAGCATAGGAAAATCCTATTCTTCCCCACCAAGTATTTCAGAGAGCCCTCATACAAGGATACTGTTCCCTGTGTGTGTAGCTTAGTGTATCAGTCAGTTTTTCATTGCTGGGACAAAATACCTGATAAAAACAACTTAGATTAGGATGGGTTTATTTTGGCTCACAGGTTCAGAGGCTTCCTTTCATGGTTGCAGTTCCACTGCTTCAGGACTGAGGTGAGGCAGAGGAGCAGCATGGTAGAGCAGCATGGCAGAGGAAAGCTGCTCCCCACATGGCAGCAGGGAAGGAGAGAGAGAGAGAGAGAGAGAGAGAGAGAGAGAGAGAGAGAGAGAGAGAGAGAGAGAGAGAGAGAGAGAGAGAACGAACCAGAGACAGCTGAGATCCTCAAGGACATGCCCCCCAGGACCTGTTTCCTTCAACTAAGCCACACCTCCTATAGTTTCTACCATCTCCCCCAAATGTCACAAATTATTAACTGTCAGTGGATTAATCCCTCAATGAGAACAGACTCTCAAGATCCAATAGCTTCCCAAGAGCCCCGTATGTGAACACTGCTGCTTGGAACCAAGCTTTAATACATGAGTCTTTGGAGTCCCAGATCTAAACCATAACGCTTAGAGAAGGTGCGTGGTCCTGGAGGTTGTAAACTTGTTAAGCTAACTTGAGGACAAGGCATGTAACCATGGGGGTGTGCAGTACTGAAAGGAAGACTGGGAATATGAATTCTTTTCAGATGAAAAGATAAGAGCTAATTGTTATCTTGCTTTACATTCTTAGTGTGTGATTTATACTGTTCTAGCTGGAATCTAAATATAATTAATCCTCAATTTACTTTAATTGTCCCCAATTATCCCAAGAAGTCCATGAGATAGGAATAACTAACATATAGATTTTTAAAGGTGAAGTCACTAAGATTCACAAAGAAAAATATTTCACAAAAGGTTGCATAGACTTGGATTCAAACACAGACTGTTTTATTTACACATCTATGTTTAAACAACTTGATAATCTAAAAAAAACCTCTGAGTAGCTTTCTATTATGTGCAGATAAGTGAATTGATATCTGCAAAGACTAGGCAGAAAGAAGATACGTGAACAGGGGCCTTCCTCAGACTAAAACACTGCTATGTAAGTGGACCATAAACCTGAGGTGTACCTACCCGTGGTTATCCTCTCCTTTACTTGGCTTGTAAGTACAGATACATTTTTTATTTACCTCTAGGGGAGAACAGGACAAGCATGAGATGTGCATTTGTGCAAATGTACGTGGTCTCTTTCCACAGTAAAATGTTTGAGAGACTGTGATACTGTCATAAAACCTTCTACAAAGTCACTTTGGGCTTGAGAATGAAGGTGCATCTAATTATGAACACTATTGCTACTGTTAAGCACAAGGAAGAGAAGAATCAACTCTGGAAAAGAAACATCGTATGATAATGAAATGGTCACTTGTCAGCCATTAAGTCTAAGAAAAATGTGTAAACAAAGGACATAAAGAAACAATCAATTTCTCCAAAGGTGCTGGCTAGGAAATGACTGTTCTTTATAGATAATTGCAACTTGAATAATATTTTATTATTTCCAATGCATGTGAAATGATTCTGGCATTTTTTTTTAATCTAAGGAAGTGTATTGACTCCATTGGATGTAGGTTTCATTTTATTTTCATCTGGTTTTCAGAGGAGATTCTAGTCTGTTTTATAAAAAGCAGAGATCTTCTCCAGAGAGAATATTGATGATATCCTGTAGTCTTTGGTAACACCCCGTTGTTACAGAAGCATGAAACCTCGTGCATCATAGGTCACAACAAAGTATTCTGTAAAGATCATTAATGTATCTGGGAGACCTTGCTGATCATTTTGTTTTTCCAAAGAACTGTGTGATTCGATTAGATTCTTGGTCCTAAGTTTCTTCATGTATAAACAAATAGGAATATTCTGTAAGTAAATTCCTATCTAGTTCTTAGATTTTATGGATTCTTTGATCAATAAGCACATTTACAAATCATCTAGTTTGAAGCTGGATGACCTGCAGAGACATTTGTAATGTTTTTGAACTCAGAGATGGATGAAACTTGTTTCACATCATGATGGAGTTAGAGGACAAGGGGCTCTTCTTCCCAGGGGTTTGGTTTCCTAATTGTCAAGCCAGGATCAGAGTTACCTACTTTGTCTGCTTCATAGAGGGGAAGGTCAAATGCAAAGTATTTTTTTTTTTTTTTTTTGCGGTACTAGGGATTGAACTCAGGGGCGTTCTACCTCCGAGCTACACCCCCAATCCTATTTTTTATTCTTTATTTCGAAACCGGGTCTCACTAAGTTGCAGAGTGCCTCACTAGGTAGCTGAGGCTGGCCGCGAACCCGGATCCTCCGGTCTCAGCCTCCCAAATGCTGGGATTACAAGCGTGCGCCACCACGCCCGGCTGCAAAGTATTTTTAATATCCTACTTTCTTTACTTATTTACCTTAGGCTTATGAGAGCAGAGACCTTGTCTTTCTTTCCTTTCCACTTCCTTGAAGCCCAGGCAATCCATTAGATGGTTGAAGCACTTAATATTTTAAAATAAATGAATGAAAACCTTTTCTTTGGACACAAATCCACAAAATTTTTGGTGACTTTTAGAAATAACCTTGGATTTACATGTCTATATTAGGATACTTGAAAATAAGTGGAGGTTAGATTTGTGCTATAATTCTCGTGGTCAAGTGATTCCTGTTTAACTCTCAGCAGCTTCTTAATAATAAAGAACTACTTGCTTTATAACTTATCAGTTTGTGAACTCTGGATTTCCTGATTTTATGTCATGAAACAGATAATGTAATTAGCATAGATAAATTTTTAATGTAAATTTTAAAAATTCCCTTTTAGCAGAAGAAAACCTTAGGAAAATAAATTTCAAATGAAAATAAGCAAATTTTTGGAATGTAGAATTGCTCATCTTTATGGCTGCCTTGTGTATTCACCCATTGATGACTGCTGAGAAGTTCTTTTGGGTTGCCAATGTTTTAGGCTATTTGCATGGATGTATAACTATCAGAAGGACTTGATTTGTGGAAAATTGATAATGATGTGGAATTTTTTTTTTTTTTTTTTTTTTTTTTTTTTTTTTTTTTTTTTTTTTTTTTTTTTTTTTTTTTTTTTTTTTTTTTTTTTTTTGGTTTTTTTTTTTTGCGGTACTGGGGATTGAACTCAGGGGCATTCTACCTCCGAGCTATACCCCCAGCCCCATTTTTTATTCTTTATTTTGAAACCGAGTCTCACTAAGTTGCGGAGTGCCTCACTAGGTAGCTGAGGCTGGCCGCGAACCCGGATCCTC
>PVLC010008925.1:0-55785 GCA_004027655.1 Graphiurus murinus
AACTCAGGGGCATTCTACCTCCGAGCTATACCCCCAGCCCTATTTTTTATTCTTTATTTTGAAACCGAGTCTCACTAAGTTGCGGAGTGCCTCACTAGGTAGCTGAGGCTGGCCGCGAACCCGGATCCTCCGGTCTCAGCCTCCCGAATGCTGGGATTACAAGCGTGCGCCACCACGCCCGGCTCTAGAACTTTTTTTTAATCAATTCAATTTTGTGTGTGTGTGTGTGTGTGTGTGTGTGTGTGTGTGTGTGTGTGTGGCACTGGGGATTGAACCCAGGGGCATTCTACCTCCAAGCTATATGCCCCAGGTCCTATTTTTTAATTCTTTATTTTGACACAGGGTCTCACTAAGTTGTGCAGAGCCTCAAGTAGCTGAGGCTGGCTGCGAACCTGGATCCTCCCGTCTCAGCCTCCCAAGTACTGGGATTACAAGCCTGTGCCACCACGCCCAGGCTATGTACTAGAACTTCTAACCAGAAATTAAATGATGCTATGGTTCAGACTACCCCCACCCCTCCAAAGTCATGGGGAAATTTCCTTTCCACTGTAACAGTACTAAGATGTAGAACCTTTAAGAAGAGATTGGGTTAAGAGGAGTCCACTCTCAAGGATAGATTGACGGCATTATCTAAGGAGTGGGGTAGTTTTCCTGGGAGTGAGCTTTTGATAAAATAGATAAATTCAACCCAATTTTTCTTTCTTGGTCTCATGGGTACTCATTTGCCCTTTTGGTGGAGCACACAGGCCCTCACTAGGTACCTTGTTATGCTTTTAGACTTTCTAGCTCCAAGAACCATGAGAGATAGATTTTTTTCTTTATAAATTATTCAGTCCATGGTAACCTGTTACAGCAGCAGAAAACAGAAAAAAGACAGTCTAGTCTGTTATTCCAGTACTGCCAATAGGAAGTGCCAGAGGTGTTAACCCCTCCAAGCCACACCATCCATCTCACAAAACGAGGAAGTTGAAATAAAAGACCTCTAAATGGACTCTTTTTCTGTTCTAGCATGGAGCCTGCCAGACACAGTAATGGACTGGAGAGTTTCACTCTGAGTGGGCAAAGACAACAGAACACACCACTCAGGGAGACCAGAGGAAACGCCTTCAGATTTGGAGGCTTTCTCTGTGTTTTGCTGATGGAAGAGCCACACATGCTGTGCCTCTGCACATTCTGAGTTTCCTCTGCCTGCAGATCTAAGCCGGTCACTTACTCAGAGCTCTGGCCAGTGCAGATGGAGTCTGCGTGTGCACATGGATGCTGAAGGGCGTCTGTGCCTCAGAGACCTCCAGTATGGAGCCACAAGGAAAACCAAGACTGTAGTAAAGCGTTTACCTTTCAAGCAAACCATATTTGATGTGAAAAGGAATAAAATACCCAATTTTATTGTCTTTCTGAAAACACTTAGGCTTCCCCTTGTGTGTGTGTGTGTGTGTTGGGGGGGGGGGGAGCAGGGGGAATAAAATGAAAAGTCTTGGTTTGAGTGAACGGACTCTCAAAACGATGATCTGAAGGAATAAAGACTCCCCCACAGCCCTCTGGTGTTTCTGTTTTCACTGTGGGGTGTGTATGATCTCATGATAAGAGTCTGGGATGCAGTGCAGAAGAAAATGCAGAACCAACTTAAGGAACATTTTTGTTTGTTCTCCCTAAGTAGCATTAGCATTTGCAGAATTAGTAGCACCCTGACATAGAACTTTACAAATCTCAGTCAGGAAATCTCAACTGCCCTTACAATTTTTTTTTATAAAAATTAATTTGATTAGCCAGATACCAGCAACAGATAAGATGCTCAGTATAGAACACAAAATGACAAACTGAGGCAGAACATTACTAGACATTTCAGAGACTTAAAAAGGTGGTGGAAGTCTGGGTGTAGTGGCACACACCTGTAATTCCAGTACTTGGGAGGCTGAGACAGGAAGTTTGCAGGTTCAGGACCAGCCTCAGGAAGTTAGTGAGACTCTCAGTAACCTAGCAAGATCTTATTACAAAACAAAAAATAGAAAAGGACTGGGGGCATAGCTCAGAAGTAGAATGTCTCTAAATTCAATTCCCAGTAAAACACACACACACACACACACACACACACACACACACACACACACGCATTGTGGGAAGTAGAGAATGCATAATATATAGAATAAAAGCGTGCTAACGGATGTTCCTACTTTATCTGAATCTCCAAAAGGGTCCATGTTAAATCTACTCCTTTTTAAATGTCCCAGAGTTCTTCTTTTGAATGCAGAAGCAATGGCAACTATCATTTACTGAGCACATCATGTTTGGGGTAGTGTTTTAACAATCTCATGCATTCAGCAAATCATTACTGAACACTGACTGCTTGCCTGGCACCATATGAGATTTTAGGCACAGTGTTAAAAAACCTACACCACCCACACCCTCAGGGACTATGTACCCTAGAAGGGGCAAAAGTGAATAAACAAATTCCAACAATATTGTTTCAACTGTGAACAGTATGATTAAAAAAAAAAATTAAAGATGATCTGAGAGTAAAACTGGAAGGCAAAGAAAGAAAGCGCTCCCTGAGAAAGTGTCCTGATGAGAACCGAAAGGTTTGCAGGCTAGGAGAAGTCTGCAGAGATGGAAGGGTGTGGGCAGAGACTAACCTGACTCATACAGGACAAAAGGGTAAAGCAAAGCCTAGAGAGATGGACTAACTTTGCCTTAGGCGACGGAGCTAGTAAGCCACAAGCTAGGAGTCAAAGCCAGTGCTCCAAAGGCGAAGGAAGAATGGAAACAACAGGACATGTGTCTTCAATTACTACACCAGGGAGTCCATCACACCTCGGGCTTCAGGTTGGATGTTTCCCCTGTACCAAACGACAAGCGAACTCCCCAGGCCATGTACAGCATCTTTCAATGCCTGGGCAAATCATTATTGCCATTATTAAGATGGTTCGGCTCCCTCTAAAGCTGCAGGCTTGGAGCACTGCCAGTGAAGTCAGATCCGAGCTTCACTGAGACAGAAGAATCGTACCATAAATCCTGATGCCATTTTGAGAACAGTAAAAAGCAAACAACCCATAACATTATAAAGCAAGAAGATGAACAAATATCACCTTCCTCCTGAATATGAGAATAAAGTACATTAGATAAATAAAAAGCTGACCAAGGAATTTAAAGGACATGGCGAACTGGGGATTGAAAAACTGGGGAGGAAAATTAATTACACTCTTGGCTGGATAAAGCAGGCTACAACGAGGTGACAAAGATCAAGACACACAATCCCAAAATATGTCACCTTGGTATATTGGACAATTTCTTTTATGGCAGGGGAGGGACTGGGGATTGAACCTCGGGGCAGTTCCCAGCCTTTTTTTTTTTTTTTTTTAACCATGAAAATACAGATTTTTTTAAAAAAGCTCTCAGGTATAATACACAAAAGCAAACAAGTTTATCTTAAAAAATATCAAGTATCACATCCATATTCCTAATTAGAATTACTTCTTAAAGAAACATTCCTTTGTTTATAAATAAAGCAGCAGATGATAAAACCTAACATCTCAGATTGCTTACAGTTCATAATACAAACAAATGTATACGTCTCAATCACATTTAGGCAGTGCAACTTAAAATGCATAGACAATTACATACATCAAATTTGTCATTATTAAGTCAATGAAAAAAATTACAATTTCAAGAAAAATTTTTTTTAAAAAACCTTTGTTGAGCACACATAAGTCAAGTTTACTTAATGGCAACAAATCAGTATCTGCTAATCAGTGACAGGCAGTGAAAATGCCTTTACCCAGCAGGAGAGTGAAGAGAAGAAACACCCCATTACTTTGCCCTCAATAGCTGCACTGTCCAACACTACAATCGTGAAAAATATTTTTTAGTTTAAAAAAGGTATATCACACATTGCCCTTTAAAATGCCCCAAGACTGGTCTATAATTTCCACTAGCAGCTATCCTAAAATATTCTTACCTAGATAACTAATAATAGGTATACTAACAAATCCTATAAGGTCACCCCTGGATTATGAGCTTTTCAAAGACTGGGATTTGCCTTCATCTCTGTATCTCTGGCCTCTGGCATAGTACCTGAATGCAGATATTAGTGTTGATAGAACAGTCCTCAGATGTTTTCAGAGCCAGGCTGCATGGCATTGTAATACTGATTATTTTGCTATTGGCAATTATTGTTTCACCTGGCAGAATTCTGAAAATAAAATGTAGCTAGGCATGGTGGTGCACACTTGTAATCCCAGCATTTGGGAGGCTGAGACTGGAGGATCCTGGTTCACGGCCAACCTTAGCTACATAGTGAGGCACTCTGCAACTTAGTGAGACCCTGTTCCAAAGTAAAGAATAAAAAATAGGGCTGGGGGTGTAGCTCGGAGGTAGGATACCCCTGAATTCAATCCTCAGTACCGCAAAAAAAAAAAAAGTAGAACAATGTCTATCTTCAATAATATTACTTTACGAAGATTAAATAGCTGGGTGTGGTGGTGCATGCCTGTAATCCCAGTACTTGGTTGGTTGAGACAAGAGGACTTCAGGTTTGAGGACAGCCTCAGCAAAATATAAACCAGTGTGGTGGCTTACAGCTGTAATCCCAATACTTGGGAGGCTGAGATAGGAGGATCACAGGTTCAAAGCCAGTCTTAGCAACTCAGTGAGGCTTACATCAACTTAGCGAGACCCTGTTTCCAAAAAAATAAAATAGGGCTGAGGGTGCAGCTGAGAGATAGAATGCTTCTTGGTTCAATCAATCCTAGAACCACAAAAAAAAAAAAAGGGCTGGGGGTATTTGCTCAAAGGTAGAATGTCCCTGGTTTCAATCCCTAGTACCACACACAAAAATTAAAGTTTTCCTTTAAGGCCATTCACCACTTTCTAAGCACTTTACCAGTGATTCATTTGAGTAGGCTTATGCCTTTCAAACCCTAACACCAACACCAATTAGGGTAAAGAAGACATTGGCACTAATTGTTCACCGGTGTAGACAATAGATCGCACCAAGTTTCAAATGCTATACATTTGAAGACAAAAGGTAGCTCAAATTATTTGTGAAGTGTTATCACAGGCACTAACTTCTAGAAAATGTTGCATTGTAGTGGTGCAATTGACTAAAAAATCCACCTTTTCTTTCTCTCTCCTATTATTCTCTACTGAATATAATCCACAGAAAAATGGACAAACTAGGAAGGTGGCTCCTGGCTAATTAGAGTTTATTCCTGAATAATCAATATATTTTACATGAAATAAGGCTGTGGGGTCAGAGCTGTGAAGTGTCTTCAAAAGCATGAAAAGGTGATGAGAACAGGACAGAAAAGGCAGTGTACCTGCAGCCCTCCCTGAAGGAGACTGCAATCTTGAGAATTGTGCGTGAAGACTCAAGGTCTAGGTTCATTTTTCACTGTCATTTTGAGAGCAGTATTTTAAAACATATGATTCTAACTCCAGAAACTCTCCTCCTGAACACATCTCAACTATTTTCTATCAAATTAAAAAATTCTTGTCTAAAGCCCAAATGTTAGTTTTGATAATTTGTATTCCCTAAAGACCAAACATACTTGCTAACAGTCTTTCCATAAGCCAATCTCAACCTCACATGACTTGTTTAGAAAGTAATATTCCCTTAAAAAGGAAAAAAACCATCCTGTATGCTTTCGTTCAATATCCAGTACCAAATTTTTTAAAAAGATATATATATATACATATATATGTATACATATATATGTATACATATATAGTCCCCAGCCTTTTTAAATTTTGTTTTGTTTTGTTTTTGAAACAAGGTCTCATTAAGGTTGCAGAGTCTTGCTAAGTTGCTGAGGCTGGTGGCAAACTTGTAATCCTCCTGTCTCGGCCTCCCAGGTACTGGGATTATAGGCGTGCACCACCGTCCTTGGCTTTGAATATTTTAAGATGTGCAGGAGGGGCTCCCTGACCTTCCTGTCCTTCTTCCCTGAAGCAGGGTCAAGGGCCTTGTGGGAAAGGTGCCCTTCCACAACTGAGGAAAAGAACAACTTTATATCCAACAAGAGTGATGCTAAAAGGAATCCAAACAAACAGGCATTGCTGTTTCTCCATTGCTGTTACCCTTGGCTCGTACCCCACCCCCCACCCCCATCATATCTTTCGATGATACTGCATTATCCATCAAACCTCACACTTGACTGCGTCTTCCGGTCTTCCTTTCCTTATGCAGGCTCTTGCACCATATAAATACAAATAAAACTCATATTAAATAAGTTTGTATGCTTTCCTCTTGTCCATCTGAGGTAGGATAGAATAAAAGAAATAGGTAGAAAGTATAACTTAATACAAAAGCCTGGTATTTCTCATATCTTTTTTTTAAGTCCAACCTTTTTTTGGGGGGAGGGGTACTAGGGATTGAACCCATGGGCATTCTACCTCCAAGCTACTCCCCCAGCCCTATTTTATAATTCTTTATTTGGAAACAAGGTCTCACTAAGTTGTGGAAGACCTCACTAAGTAGCTGAGGCTGGCCACGAACCCTGATCCTCCAGTACTGAGGTCACAAGCATGGGCGACCACACCCGGCTTGTTCCTCATATCCATACTCCCCATAAACCAGTTCTTTCTTCCGGGACTGTCTCTCTGATAATTCTTGGGAAATCTGTACATCTTAAAGTTAATCCCCCAAAAGCTAGAATTACCCTATGCACTGCTAACAAGTCAGATATAATTATTCTGAGAAGCCCATAAGTGAGATGACTTTCCAGCTTATCTGGTGATCAGGTGATAGAAACTGAGATCTGCCTAAGATCACAGGTTCAAGACAGGTCTCAGAAACTTAGTGAGACCTGTTTCAAAACAAAACAAAACAAACAAAAAAGGGGCTGAGAGTGTATCTTGGAGATAGAATGTCTCTGTGTTCACCTGTCTCAGCCTCCCAAGTACTGAGGTTACAGGTATGCACCACAACACCCGGCTGAAGCATGAGTAGATAACCCTGGATATATGTCCCAGAAAGGGCATGGCTTCCCATTAAAGAACAAGTTTTTCCCTCTACAGATGAAATAATCACCCTAGCAGAACTGTTTGCTTCAGTCCGATGACTGCATGATGTAAGGACCAGTAAAACTTTAAAATAAAAAAGTTTAATTTCCCCATTGAAAATCAGAGCCAAGGTTTCCCCTCCCCTCCTTTTTCTAAGAGCATTTACTTTAGAAAGCCTGTAATTATAACTACTTTCTCTTCTCTTTGAAATGTACATAGATCCTTTTGAAGGCTAGATTGCCTTTTGTCAGCTTTGTGACCCGGGAATGTCTTTCTCCAGGACCCAAGAGGCATCTCTTTGAAATGCAAACATCAAGGGAAATGGTGCTCCTATTTCTGCAAGAGGGTTAGAACCTAACTTCTAGTGGGTAGGTGTCTTACTTCAAAATGCAAAACTACTTTTTCCCTGTTTTAAACTTAATATTACTTTAATTGATGAATTATGATCCTATTTCATTTACACTATATGTGATGTTTTGACATATGTATACAGTATGAAATGATTAAATCAGAATAACTAACATATCCATCTCTTAGTTCTGTGTGTGTGTGTTGATATATTTTGAAATATACTTTCTTAGTCATTTCAAAATACACAATATACACTGCTGTACAATGAATCCAAAACCTTATTCCTCCTGTCTAGTTGAAACTTTGTACTATTTGACCAGAAACTTCCATTCCACTTCCCGCCCCAGCCCTGAGAATTGCCATTGTATTCTGTTTCTATGAGCTCAACATTTTATAGAATCCACAGGTAGCATCTATCTGCCTGTGTCTGGTTTATTTCAGTTAACAATGTCCTCTGGTTCCGTTCATGTTGCTACATGTGACAAAATTTTATTCTTTATGACTGTATAATATCCCACTGTGGGTATGTACCACATTTTCTTTATCTGTTCATTCAAGGATGAGAATTTAGGTTGATTCCATAGCTCAGCTATTATGAATAATGTTGAAATGAACATGCAAGTGTAAATATCTCTTCAATAGTGATTTTAATTCCTTTAGATATATTCTCAGAAATATGATTCCTGGATCATACAGTAGCTCCATTTTCTTGAATTATGATAAAGTGTATCACATTCTGATTTAGTTTTATGCAACAATAAAACTGATTTTCTTTCTCTACCTTCACAGAGGGATTTCAGGGTTAGTAGACAAGTTTGTTTTTGTTTCAATTTGTTTTGTTTTGGATTTTGTGTTTGTTGTGTCATTTCATTTTGTTTTGGTGAATGGTTGCTTTTGCAATACTAGGTATTGAACTCAGGGACATTTTACCATTGAACTACATCCCCAGCCGTTTTTACTTTTTATTTTGAGACAGGATCTCTCTAGGTTGCCCAGACTGGCCTCAAACTTGCTATCCTCCTGCCTCAGTGTCACCACACCTGGCTACATTTTGTTACTAATTTTATTTCCCCCAAAACAATCAATCTCTCCATGTGTTCAATGCTCCCAGAAGCCTCCAGCCAGATCAAGCATGCTGGTAACTGACCACTTGCCTCTTCTAGTCATTGCTCCCTTCCCAGACACAGGAGGACCCCCTCTGCCCAAACCAAAAGAGGACTAAATGAAGTATGCCCATTGCAGTCCTGCAACAGACCCTCGGAAATCTGCGTGGTCAGACACATGCAACTAGGAGGAAACAACGTGGCCCAGGAAAAAGAGAAATATCTAGAGCAAAGACAACCCCCTTGATTATTGTTATTGCAGTCACTACACTTTGACACTTTGCTCCCAATGTCACCAACACAACCTGCTGAGAGACAAAGCTGAGTTTATTACTTACTGCAGATAAGGGAGAAAACCACCTCACCAGGTTTCAGGGAGTGGAACATAAATCAGAATTAGGAGAACTGGAAGTTTGATTGAAGGCAGGTATTTCTAAAGAACTGAGGGATGTTTTGTTAAGATTGGGGAAGTATTACAAGACAAGAGTGCAGCACTGGTGGAAACAGGAAACTGAGGATTTTGAGAAGAAGGATTAAAAAAATCTTAGGGTATAAACTACCAATGTCTTCCCCTAAAGAGTTGATGACCCACTGGGGAAGTTCCTATACAGAGCAGTCAAACCATTTGCCTGAATAGTGCAGTCTTGCTAATGAAGACAGAGGAATAGCACACACTCCTATTAATGCAGACAGTGAGGCATGGCTTCAGGTTGTGTGGGTACGGAGGCTTTAGATTTTCAGAAGCTCAGGCCAAAATTCTGATGTGCAGAAAATGCTCTCTCTCTCTCTCTCTCTCTCTCTCTCTCTCTCTCTCTCTCTCTCTCTCTCTCTTTTCCTAACTCCACTTATTTTCTATTTTGGGCTGTGTAAGGTTTTTAATATTCATATTTATTAATATTATCCTGAATGCACACATGGGGTTTCTGGAGCAGAGCAGATTATCCATGAACACGGAGAACTACAGGAAGGCTTGTTTTCCCACAGGCCCTGATTATGCTGGAAAATCATCTCAGCCCATTAAGGCCCATCATGCCACTTTTCCAGGGCTGCAGCTAGGTTTCAGAGGCTTTCAAAGTGCAAGGCAAGGGAAGAAAAGCATTTGTAGTTAATCTATGACATGCCTCCTCCCGTCTGGCCTTTGGTCATCAGCCAGGCCTTCAGTCCTAGGACATCCCTTCTCCCTCCCACCTGGTCCTTACTGGCCTGTGGCAACTCTCTTACTCCCTTGCTTTGAGCCACTAATGACTGCACCTTTGGGTCCTGGGTGATCCTCTCTCTGATCCTTCTTGAGCCAGATTCAACCTGCACAACTCCTCCTCTAGGCCTTTCCATTTCCCCAGATGTCTACCCAGGGAACATGGCATGTGTCCCCTCTCTCTAGGGAAATAGTCCACTTGCTTCTGCTCGGGTCTCTTCCCTGTCTTCACTGTAGCCCTCCCCACGCAGGGACTCTCAGCACATGGGAGAAGCCATTCCTGTCTTAGATCCCTAACTCTGTTTCTCTCAGTGTATCTTTATTCCTCTATACCACTAAAATTTTTCTTTTCTTTTTTTCTTTCTTTTCTTTTTCTGGGTACTATGGATGGAACCCATTGGCATTCTTCCTCTGAGATATGCCCTCAGTACTTTTTATTTGAAGTGAGGTTCTTGTTAAGTTGCTGAAGCTGGACTCAAACCTATGATCCTCCTGTCTCAGTCTCCCAAATACCGGGATTACACACGTGCACCACAATACCCAGCTACAGCAGGATTTTTTAATCTACATACTATTGACA
This sequence comes from Graphiurus murinus, assembly GCA_004027655.1. Taxonomy (NCBI): domain Eukaryota; kingdom Metazoa; phylum Chordata; class Mammalia; order Rodentia; family Gliridae; genus Graphiurus; species Graphiurus murinus. The sequence continues at coordinate 10,226 of PVLC010008925.1, forward strand.
TTCTTTTTTTGTGTGTGTGTGGTACTGGGGATAGAATCCAGGCCTTCTACCTCCAGGATATACCCCATCCCTATTTTATTTTTTATTTAGAAACAGGGTCTCACTAGGTTGCTAAGAACCTCACTAAGTTGCTGAGGCTAGCTTCAAATCTGTGATCATCCTGTCTCAGCCTCCCAAGTACTGGAATTACAAGCATGTGCCACTAAGCCTGGCTTACTATTGACATTCTTGGACAGATAATGTTTGGGGACAAGGTTTATCCTGTGGATTACAGGATGCTTAGCAGCATCTTGCATATGCACAGTAAGTACCCCCCAGTTGGGACAACTAAAAATGTCCAGTGTTCTCTGCAGAGAGGAAAAAACAGCCCCAGGTTAAGAACCATTGCCCTAAAAGCTTAGATTTTTTGTAAAATAAAACCAGGAGAGAAGTCCCTCAGTTTCAGCACTTCTTCCTGCAAACCTTATTTCTCCTCTGAGGACCTTAAGCATGATGACCTTCCTGTATGTTTTGGGGACAGAAGACTGAACTCAGGGGCATTCTTCCTCTGAACTACAACCCCCAGCCCCATGTTTTAAATTATTATTTATTTATTTATTTATTTATTTATTTATTTATTTATTTATTTATTTTGTGGTACTAGGGATGGAACCCAGGGGCTCTCTACCACTGAGTTGCTCCCGCAGCCCTTTTTATTTATTTATTTTGTAAACAGGACTTGGCCAAACAAGGCAGGCTTCAAACTTTCAATCCTCCTGTCTCAGCCTTCCAAGTAGTGGAATTACAGACTTGCACCACTGCCCCTGGTTTGGCCTTCCTGTATGAATGAGAGGCAGCACAAGACAAAGGGAATTTGGTAGAAGGTGAACACAGATTAATATTTCCTAATAGTATCACTTCTCTCCATGGGGTTTCTGTGCTACCCAATGTCACTTGAAAACTGATTAAAAATGTGGAATTTCAGGCCCCACTCAGGATAGACCTAGCAATCTATATTTTAACAATATCTCCAGGTGATTCATACAATATGTAGAAGCAAATGAAGACCATCCAAGTGCAAATAAGCAGAGGCTACATTTTTGTTTGTTTGTTTGTTTGTTGTAATGGGGATTGAACTCAAAGGCATTCTATGTTCAAGCTACATCCCCAGTCCTTTTTATTTTGAAACAAGGTCTGGCTAAGTTGCTGAGGGTCTTGCTAAGTTCGAAACCTGGCCTCAAATCTGCAATTTCCCTGTCTCAGCCTTCCAAGTACTAGGATTATAGGCATGCTCCACCATGCCTGGCTTGGTCCTGGAGTTTGAACCCAGAGGCATTCTATATCTGAGCTATATCCCCAGCCCTTTTTCAATTTTTGTTGGGCAACAGGGTCTCACTAGGTTGGCAAGAGTCTCTCTAAGTTGCCGAGGCTATCCTTGAACATGTGATCCTCCTGTCTTAGCCTCCCAAGTACTGGGATTGCAGTCATATGCCATTACACCTGGCAGACACTCAGAAGTTACTTCTTAAGAGCTTCCTATTGCAAAGAAGGCAGCCATCATTGCTTACATCTGTTAGTGATTCAAATATAGGCAGAGGGAAGCTGAAAGAAGGCTATTAGAAGCAGGGAAGCCTATGTGATTGCTTTGGAAGTATGTTTCTCTTTCTCTAGTCAACCCTGAGTTGAAAGTGTGTGTGTGTGTGTGTGTGTGTGTGTGTGTGTGTGTGTGTGTGTGTGTAGGGGAGGAGGAGCTAGTGAGGCTGGCTGTCATTAACCAAATCCTGACTGACTGTTCTGGTTCAACTACTCTGTGCAGATTATGGTTTGGTTTCCTGGACTAGGTGCTGCAAAAGTTTTGGCTTAGGTTCTATTGTCATATATAGTCTAGCCACTGGTTGTATATCTGGTTGTATATTCTCTCTCTAACCTGGTAAAGCTTGAAAGTCATTTCTCTTTCCAAAATACCTGGCTGAGACAGTTGCTGCAGATTTGAAGAAGGCACCCTCAAGGAGCTGATGATTTAGCAGAGAAGTATGACACTAAAATTACCTGCCATGCAAATCACACTGAGGCAGAGGACCATAAAAGAGGCCAAAAAGAGGTGTCCTGGAAACAGAGAGGAGGGCGTAATTCCCTCTGACAGGGTGCTCAGAGAAAGCTACCAGAAGGTACAGTGTGTGTGCCAAATCTTAAAGGACTGGTGGGATTTAAAAACAAAAAGGAGAAATAAGTACGCTACTTCTGTAGAAAGGAAGGGGTTATAATCAGGGGCAGTTTCTACAGGGCTCAAAAATAAACACCTGTCTCTTTAGGATGAAAGAAAGGGACTGGTCATACAAGTCCTCCTCCAGGCCACCTATCATTCTCCACTGCCTCTGTACCAGACAAGGCTTAAGACAGACCCAGGTACAAACTGATGCACATTCAGAAGCAATTGGCCCTTGTGTTCAGGCAGAAGCATCTCTGTCCCTGGCCAGCCCTTCAAAACTAAAGATGCTCCAGTAGCAGCACGTGTGTAGCAGGAGAAGCATCAAGGGGAAGCATCAAGTTCTACAAGGGAAAATAAGGTGGGACTGTCACATGAAGACATACGACTGTCATATAAATAATCTGTATGGAGTGTCCAAGAGGAGGGCTCAGAAGTAAGAATGGAGCCAATACAAAAACAAAATCAGAAACAAAACAAACAAACAAAAAAAAACAGGAAAAGCTGAATGTTGCAAAGGGAAGTGCCAAACAAGGAGAAGCCATCCCTGAGAACTCATCCTGTGCCCAGGAGAGAGAAGGAAGCACAGCCCTCCCCGCCCATAAAAGAGAGGCGATAGAAGACTATTGCATAACGTTGACATCACAGAAAAAGTAAGAGTGGTGAATGGCTCCAGTGCTATCTCCCCCAGTGTGTGAAAATTCCTGACTCCCAAAGCCTGTGCACGGCACACCCCATCCATAGCACAGAAGTGAGGGGGCCCTGGCCAGAGCTGCCCAGGGAGCTGCAGAGGAAGATGGAACATGGGAATGTGGCAGACTTTTGTTGCCCGGCTCTTCTCCATACCAACTAATGGTTCATTCACCCCCCACCCCTCGGCTGTTCACTTCTGGGTGTTCAGCCTTTATCTTACTGAGGGAAGCACCTGCGGATAAATAAATCTCCCAAGCCCCCTTGTCTCATAACGAACATGTTAACAAAACCCCTTAGACCATAATCAAAGTGCAAGTAACAGACATCCCCTTGAGTCCACGACATTTTCCCTTTAAAAAAAAAAATACAGGAAACAGTCTAATCAATGTTCTCAATGAATAATCCGAAACAAGGGGCCACTGCGCATGGGTCAGGCCGGTAGAATTGTCACTGAGAGAATTAGCTCTCAGTGAAATGGTAAATTAGGTGCAGTTAAGTTAGTCCTATGAAGGGAAAAAACTGAGAAAGGAAATTAATATTTGATGGCAGCTTTTATGTGCCAGGCACTCAGAGAAGCATCATTATAGAAATTCCAACTTAATTTGAATAACAGCCCTGGGAAGTCAGCACCATGATCTGTGATTGACAGATTCAACACTGGGGCTATGCGGTCAACAAACCAGCCAGCCCATTAGAAAGTACAGGAAAAGAGGCCTGGACCGCTCCCTTTGCCTTCATGACAGCACATCTCCGCCCATGTCCAGGCTCCTCCTTCACATTGACTGACTCCCATAGCACCTTGCTCCATGGGAAGGATTTGTTGTCAGCCATTCATGACTTGGTATGTTTTAGGGAAGAACATTGGTGCTGTGAGCTCTGGGTCCCATGGGCAGATACATTTGGAGAGTACAAGGATAAACAAATTCAAACAGATTTTATTACTGCAAGACGTCTCAGACCCTTGATTATGATTCCATACACTGTGAAAAAAGAAGTTCAGAGAGCCATAGGATGGGGTGAGGTATTTGGAAGGGGTATTAGGAGATCTAAAGAGAGATATTGTGAGAAGATACTATATGATGGTTAAACTTAGTCTCTGGAAGTTCACATCCTAGATCTGTCTTGGGCAATTTACCTAATATTTTATGCTTTGTAAAGTAGAGAAAATCAATAACTTACCACATTCATAGTTATGTCATAAAGATTATATGAAATGATATGTACAGAGGACCTTTAGAATAATCTGTGTGACAGGCATTTGCATGCGCGTCTTAGATCTTCTGTTACAACAAGCAAAGTTGACTGACAGCCCCAGCTGCCATCCCTCTGGACCTGCCCGTGTCTTTGTACTGATGCCTCATTTTCTCTGGTAGTGCACAGTATGGGTACAAGGGCTGACCTATTTATAGGGGACAAATGAAACTAAATTCTTCCTCCACTGGGTGCCTTCCCTCATCTCATCTGGGGTACCAAATGATGCAGTTTCTCCTTTTATTAGAATCTTGTCTGGTAGATTTCAACAAATGATGTCCAAGGACTAATGAAGGGTGTATAAATAGGAAAGTCGATTTGTAAGCCAAGGAAAGACAGAAAATAGGCTGAGTGTGGTGGCACATGCTTGTAATTCCAGTACTTGGAGGCTGAGATAGGAGGATCACAGGTTCGCAGCCAGCCTAAGCTACTTAGTGAGGCCCTCTGCAACTTAGTGAGACCCTGTTTCAGAATGAAAAATAGGGCTGGGAGTGTAGCTCAGAGGTAGAATGTCCCTAGATTCAATCCTCAGTATCACAAGAAAAAAAGAGAGAAAGAGAAAATAGAAAGAATAGTTCCCACACAAGGGAGGGGCTCCGCAAAAGGAGTATCTGTTGAAGTTCTTGGGAGGTGAGCTTTTACACCTTCTGTGGTTCCCCATCTGCTTTTTTGTTATTGGTCAGAATTGACTCTTAGAGACCTCATGTCTTTTGCACAGTTTCAATCCTTAATTTGAATCACTATCTTGTGGACTGGTGAGCCCTAATCTCCTGGTACCACTTTCCCCACCCACCCACCCACCTTGCTTACACAGGTTGTCCTCAGAATGTGTGGCTCGCAGAAGGGGCTCAAGTTTTGTTTTGATTCCCATAGTCCTTGCCTGGGTCATTGTTATCCTTATATCTTATTAACCTTCACTGGTTTTTTTCCTTATATAGATGGTTTCTTTTAACCCTTTTTGTTGCTAGGTTCTCTGCTCTGCCTCACAAGGACTCCTCTATCAAGTGTCTTCAGCTCTGGGACTCTCATCCTGGCAACACCTTTCATAGCACTGCATTGTAGCCTGAGATTCCTCCCACGCAATCCTCCCTGGGCCCTCCCTCTATGGCTATACCGCCTTCTTCCCCCGTATTTTTCAGGTGTTTCCCTAAAAAAACCTCCTGATGTCTAATCTCATTTTGGCATCTGGAAGACCTGAGCTGACATAAGTTGGTATAGTTGGGCCGTAGCTCACAAAGTTAGTTGTCAATGTAGCCCCTCACTCAGCAGCATCTGATGGGACACGTTCCGTGCAACCACCCTTTGGGAAATGAGCGAATATATGTGCTGCTCAGTTTGCCTGTAAATAAAAGCATTTTTAAGGTATTTGTTACAAAGGAGGGGAAATGGGAACAGAAGGGTCTTCAAGTTAATCCAAAATCAAATTGCAAACACCAATTACCAAGCTTCCCACGCGTGACTGCCTCTATCTGGCATAAGAAATGCATGACTGGTATTTGAAGACATGAAGTCATCTGTGAAACCCTTAAGTCCTCTTCTTGCCACAGGACTCTGCGTATTTATATTAACTCCATGAGAACTCAAATTGCTTCAGGGAGGCTAGGAATAAAATGGGGAGGTGGAAAGGCATAGATTGTGTGATCCCTGTGCTCAGCCATCCTGTCATTCACTGGCCCATTTACTACTGAGCTCTCACTAGGCACTGACTGGTTTTATTCCTAGATGTCAAGGATGAGGGGAAACAAGAATGAGATATGGAAACAACATCAACAAAATGTGATAAAGGATGTAATAGAGAATCAAAGCTATAGAAGCACAGAGGAGAAAGAGCCTGACTTTGCCTAGCATTGAGAATGAGTCTTTCAGGAAGACAAAGAGGGAAAAGAGATTCTAGGCAGAGAGAACATTGTGTGCAAAAGATTGGAAGGGTGAAACAAAGAGCTTCACTCATCATAACATCTGCAATCAGAGTTCATGGCAAGTGATTGTAAAGACAGACAGAGGTCAGGTCCTGGGGGCTTCGTACAGCCCCAACCACTAGATATAGGAGCACTGGAAATCTCCCTTAAGTGGGTCAGGCCCACACGGGTAGTAAGGAGCCCTATCAGTTAATAATGTGGTCCTAGCAAAGCAGAAATGGAGCAAGTGAGAATTTTCACAGGAATACATGTGCATTATTGTTTTGCCCTTAGAAGAAAATAAACCCATTCCACTCAAAGTTATAAATGTAGAACTGATTCGAAGTACTTATGAGTAATAGAAATGCCCACAGCTTCTGTCATAACAATAAAACAACTACTAAAATACGACTTCAGAGAAAGGTGAGATTTCAGAGGGGCCTCTAACTTTTCTCTCCAGCAAGTACCAGAGTTAACTGTATTTATTCAGAAGAATAGAAAAGCTCTAAATTTTTTTAAAAAGAAAAGTTTCAGGGCCCCTGTATCCTGTGTCTATTCTTTGTGCCTTCATTTTACTCTATGCTCAATTTTTTTTCCAAGTCCTCATTTTAAAAACCCATGCATATTTTATGGATTGAGCCTAAATGTCCCATCATCACAAATCCCTAAGACTCTTTCTGCTCAGGAACTGATCATTAGTGAATTCATTTTGTATTCTAGTGGTTGTCAAAGGCCATTCTGAAGGTGTTACATTGAGTTTTGACATTAATTGATGAACACTTAAGCTCATCATAACTCTGCTGGGATTCAGAACAGCAGAAATTAAAAAGATGAATTTCAGGAGATGAATCCATTGAAAAGAAATGTGACTTCAGAGTCATTACTGTTGAATGCCTTGAGTTTCGTGACATCCACGCAGAATGCAGGAGAGGCTCCTGGCTGCCATCAAGCAGAAGGCTCCAGGGCGTTCTGCAGGTGACAAGCAGAGCCGGACCAAATCAGCCATCCAACTTCACAGTCCTATGTCCTGGGCACACGTGAGAATTAAGCTTATCTTATTATGTTAACTAGGTAAAGATGAGCATCTCCAAGAGGGGAGAAGCTATATTGGTGGAAATCATAAAGAGTTCTTATTCCTATTACTACCAAAGGATTTGTAGAAATGGAAAATGTCACTCTTAGGCTAGCAGACAGGGATCAAGGTCATGGAATCCCATCAGTTTTGACAAGCAGGTATTAAATAAAGACATTGAGCTGCGAAGGAAATAGAGCAGTTTTTGTTGGCAGCAATGGGTGTTCGCTCAGCTATGCTATTTGAATAACTCATCGGGAGCTCAGTAAGGGTCTAGGTATTACAGAGCTTTCTAAAAAAGGGAGAGGAGGTGAAATGATGATCAAATAGACTGAAAATCAATTAGTATTCAAAATCCTTAACTGCAAGCTCAAATTGGGTCCAGATTTCTCTGGAGCCTGATTTTTGGGATTAAAAGTCAATCAACACAATGTTCACTTTCCTTTCCTTCTTTTTACTCTTCAAATCTTCTCAAAGGAATTGTTTTGTTTTGTTTTCCATTTGTGCTCTAACCCACAGTCAGAAGAGAAGAATATGTGTCAGCAGGTATAGAGAAACATGGAAGGGCTTGTGAAGACCCTGTCTCAGTGAAAGCAAGAAAGCAATTAACTAAACTGTTAGGAAACACTGGATATATTAAAATAATTAATAGCTCCACCTCCACCTCCACTGGGTCTGACATGGTGCTGGCCTCCATGTACTTTTATTTCTCGTAACTTCTGCATGAGGAAAAGATATAATTATCTCTAATTTACAAATGAATAAGCTGAGGCTTGGAAACATCCATTGAATTTTCAAAGTCATTTAGCTGGTAAATTGTGTACCCTGGTCTCAGTCCCAGGAAATTTAACCCAAGGGCCCAAGGTGCCAGTTTAGCTCCCAATTCCTGATTCAGTTGACTTATTTGCCAGGGATGTGGGATGAGTCCTTCCTGCTGAAGGCGGAAAATAATAGTTCTCACTAAGGCGGGTGTTAACCGACTGACTGAGGTGGTGTATTTAAGCTGCAATGGTGAGTTTGGGAGTGAGTTGATATTCTGTAGCTTACAGTGGTTTTACTGATAAACACGGTATGATAAGTTTAGAATTGTCAGAGACTTCTTTTGAGTATTGCATCCAATCTTGATGCTTAAAACCATTTATATATTTGGAAGCCAGCTGAGCAGATTACATTTTCTCAAATATAACATGCACCTCATGTTCTTGTCAGCTTGTTTATTGTTTTGTGCTCTTTTAAATATTTTTTCCTGGTAGTAAAAATATGAACTAACACAAAAGGATCGGATTGTCAAATCAGACTCACAGGAATTGGAAGTATTCTCCAGTTTTGAATCTTACAGATAAACTGCCAACACTGTGCCCCTAGATGATATTTTTCTGCATTAGGACAGGCCCTGGCTGAGATTAAAGGTGCAGTATCTTTATGTGGTGGATACAGGTAGCATTAATACAAATGGGATCAAATTTAATCAGGAAACATCTCTATTTTATACATCAATAATTACATCGTTTATGTGACATCTTCCCGTGAGCCATGCCCCAGAAACCCATAGATTCCATTTTTATTTACCATAATCAATTCTAGATGGACCAGGTACCTCTTGCTAAAAATATGTCATAGGTAAGTAATATCCCACTATTAAACACCACTAATCTGTTTGCCAGAAGGTCTACCATTAGCACATTTATAAAGAGACTTGACTAGGCCATCTTTCTTTCTTCCCCAGGTTTTCCTTCATCAAGTAAAAGAATAAATGCATAGCTGCTTCTAACTCTTTTCCTGCCATATTGTACTCCTTGGAGACATGTTGGAAAGCACAAAACAATACAAGATAAAAGTGGAAATCACCTGTAGTGCTAGGTATTACCAATTCGGAAATATTTACTGTTAAGTATACTTCGGGTTTCATTCTAATCATTTTTCATTCATATTATGTTTCTTCATTAATTAATTACTCTGAATCATACCCACTCTCTCTATATGTTGCATTGTAAATTTCTTATTACACTAAGCAATACATCGAGACCGTAGCCTCACATTTCTGGTTTTTGTTTGTTTGGTTTTGGTGCTGGGACTTGAACCCAGGGACTTGTATGGGCTAAGCACACACTCTACCACTGAGCTATACCTGCAGATTTTAACTTCCATATTTCTAAATAATATAAAGTATTCTCAGTGATCATACTTGTCTATACTATTATTTTGTGTATAAACATTATTGTTATAAACTGATGGCCTTTTCTCCACAGAAAATTTCCCGCCACACTGTCCTCCCAATGAACTATTCAAATAACTGAACAGAACTTTTTCTCTGCATGTACCAATGCAGATTTTAATGTAGATTTTATTTATTTTTATTTTTATTTTTTGGTACTGGGGATTGAATCCAGAGGCATTCTACCTTCAAGCTATACATGCAGTCTAATTTTATTTCCTATTTGGAATCAGGGTCTCACTAGGTTGATGAGAGTTTCACTACTTGCTGAGGCTGTCCTTGAACCTGTGATCCTCCTGTCTTGGCCTCCCAAGTACTGGGATTACAAGTATGAGCCATCCTGCCCCACAATGTTTTATTAATCAGGTATTAAACTATTCCAGCCTGGATCTCTCAAAAACTTCAAACTAATAGAGCTCTCCTACTGTTCCACATTGGCCATGTTACATGTGAAGCCCTTGATATTTGGGAGTTCTTTGTTTCTTCAGCACAACCTAGTCTATCCTTACTAACAGGTAAACTTTCAAATACTTTTCTAGGTATTTTTCTTTAATTTAATTTAGCTAACATTTTTGCTGTGTATATGTTTTATAATGGCAGACATTGCAAGCCTTGAAAATTATGGATTCCCCCCTCTGATTTTATGCCTTGAAAGCTTTTTGCTAAAGATATGAAATAAAAATCTGTTTTCTCCTGCTTCTTTTTAGTTTTGTATTTTACATTTAATTCTTTTCCAAACAGCATTTACTCTTTTTTTCTAATTATAGTACTCCTGTCTTACATATGCAAAGCATAAACCCTTGAAAAATGTAATAACAAATGAAATAAATATAAAAATCTTATGTCACCACCCAAAGATAACCAACACTAAACATTTAATCATCAGTGCTATTAGCAAATATTTCTCCTATGCAGAGATATATCTCTAAGTAAATAAATAAAATATTTTATGCTGTGTGTGTGTGTGTGTGTGTGTGTGTGTGTGTGTGTTACTGAGGATTAAACCCAGGTGTGTTTCTGCCTCTGGCCATGAACCTGTAGTCCTTCTATCTCAGCCTTCCCTCCCCAGAACTAAAATTACAGGTGTGTGCTACTACACGTGGCTTATACAATATTTTGAAACTAACTTTTGCTTACATAAAACATAACAAATATTTGCCCAGGTAAATAAAAACTTTAAAAATTTCTACTTAGTATTCTGTCATGTGAATATATCAAATGTAATTTTTAATTCATTAATTTGAGGACTCCACGTTTATTTTCAGTTTTTTATTATTATGAGTAATAATGTGATGACTAGTCCTTTGTGTATAACCTTTGTACATACTAATGATCATTTCCAAATATAAATTTCAAATAGTACACACATTACTTTTTATTTATATTGTTAACTTTTCTGCTAAAAATGTTGTATCAAGTTATATGTTCCAGAACCCAATTCACAGCTTTCTTCCCAATCCTAGATATTGTGTTTTTAACTTTCCCCAATACAAACTAAAAATTTCTCCCTAGATATTTTATTAGGGAAATTGAACATGTTCTTATATTCTTGTATGTTTATTCAGAAATTTAAATAATTTAAATTTTTCTAAGTTTCCAATTTGTGTATTCTCACCGTTTTTAATTCAAATTCTTATTCTTTCTTTGTTTCTTTCTTCTTTTTTCTTTGTGGCATTGAGGACTGATCTCACACTCATTCTACTATTCTACCTCTGAGCTACACCCCCAGTCCTTTTTACTTTTTGTTTTAAAACAGGGTCTCACTAGGTTGCTGAGAGTCTCACTATGTTGCTAAGGCTGTCCTCTAACCTGCAATCCTCCTGTCCCATCCTCCCAAGTACTGAGATCACAGGTATTCACCAGCACTCCCAGCTTTATTCTTTCTTTATGAATATAATATATATTTTTAAAGTCTTAGTCTATCATATGTGTTGCAGGTTGATTTCTCATTTTATTCTCCCTCTTTCAATTTAATTTTGTTTTCTTAATCATCCAGAAATATTTACCCAGTCATATTTGTCTCTTTTTATGGCTAATTTATTTTATCCTGTGCCCAGAAAGATGGTCCCCTTTCCAACATTACATAAATGGTTACTCTATTATTTTCCCCTTGCTGGAGGGAGAACAGAAGCATCATGACAATTTCCACTTCCTGTAAGTTCTCCTAATGTCTGAAAAGCAATCTGACATATCGGTCTTACTCTCCTGCTTCAGGAGTGTTTACATTCCCCAGCCCTAGCCCTAGTGGTGTTTTACAACCATCAAGGAACCAGAATGAAAATGAAGTATCTCTATAGGTGTCTCACAATACACTTAAAACTACAGTGGAGGAGATCCATCTGCCTTTTGGTTCACTGCAAAATAGGAAACTAATTTTGTCTAATCCCCTACAGGGAAAATGAGGGAGAATTTACCTTTTGTGACATTCCCAGGCTTCTGGTAATCCAACCACAAATTGCTGGGGAGGAGGGGAGAGGTTTATAAATACTTGTACCATTGAACAGCTAAGAGCTCAGTATAGTGTAAGGTGCATGACATGCAGACAAGCGTTGCAGAGAGGTTAGCATCAGTCCTACTGGGTAATCAAGAGATTATCTGATGCCCTAGTTATTGCTTAATGGTCCTCACCAGATCACGACCAGAGCACAACTGAACTCCCTTTGGTCCTGGCGCTGGTGATGGCTGACTGCACCTTTGCAGGCTCATCACAGTTTACAGATTTTATGGTCTCCAATCTTCATGTCTCTCCCCCTCTCCTCTTTTCCTGTCTGTAGCATCTTTTACTTCATTTTCATGTAGGAAAAGCAGAGCTTTAGATATCTGTTTATCTACAATAAATGACCCATATCTCACTGCCTGGACTGAGGAGAAAGGGAAGAATGCCCTCACTATGTGGCACACAAAAAACTCCAGACATGGTAGTGCACACCTGACTGTAATCCCAGTACTCAAGAGGCTGAGACAGGAGAATTACGGGCTCAAAGCCAGCCTCAGCAACTTAGCAAGCCCCTCAATAACTTTGCAAGACCTTGTTTCAAAATAAATAATAATAGGTCTGGGAGTGTATCTCAGAAGTAGGACACCCCTGGATTCAATCTCCAGTTAAAAAAAAAAAAAGAACCCATACTAGCTAACTTAAATAGAAAATGAATTGGTTAAAAGAATAGGCACAGGTGAAAAACTTTCTCAACAAGACTCCAAAGGCACGAGCAACTCGAAGAAAGATCAATACATGGGATTCCATTAAACTGAAGAGCTTCTGTGCAGCAAAGGAAACTATCAAAAACCTCAACAGAGAACCCACAGAGTGGGAGAAAAATTTTGCCAGTTACACTTCAGATAGAGGTCTAATATCTAGGATATACAGAGAACTCAAGAAACTCACAGCTAAGAAAACAAATAACCCAATCAAATAAAGGGCAAAGGATCTAAATAGACACTTCACAAAAGAAGAAATACAAATGGCCAATAAATGTATGAGGAAATGTTCAACATCATTAGCAATCAGAGAGATGCAAATCAAAACTACCTTGATATTTCACCTAACCCCAATTAGAATGACAATCATCAAAAACACAAACAATAACCAATGCTGGCGAGGAGGTGGAGAAGTGAGAACCCTAATACATTGTTGGTGGGATTGCAGATTAGTGCAACCACTTTGGAAAACAGTATGGAGGGTCCTCAGACAAATAGGGATGAACCCACCATATGATCCAGCAATACTACTTCTGGGTATCTACTCAAAAGAATGGAAACCAAACTATCAGACCAGTCAAGCATGTATATCTATGTTTATAGCTGCACAATTCACAATTGCCAAACTATGGAAGCAGCCAAGATGTCTATCAACAGATGAATGGATTACAAAACTATGGGATATGTACACAATGGAATTTTACTCAGCCATAAAGAACAAAATGTCATCTGCAGGGAAATGGATGGATCTGGAAAACATTATGCTAAGTGAGATTAGTCAGTCATCAAAAGTGAAAAATCATATGCTCTCCCTACTATGCAGAAGCTAGGGAGAAGGTGGGACATAAGAAGGACTCTAAGCCAGGAGTAGTGGTGCACACTTGTAATTCCAGTACTTGGGAGGCTGAGACAGGAGGATCCGAGTTTGCAGCCAGCCTCAGCTACTTAGTGAGGCCCTTTGCAACTTAGTGAGACCCTGTTTCAAAATAAAGAGTAAAAATAGGACTAGGGGTGTAGCTGGGAGGTAGAACGCCCCTGAGTTCAATCCCTAGTACCAAAAAAAAAAAAAAAAAAAAAAGAGGGACTCTAGACAAAGAAGGAGAAACCTTAGATGAGCAAAGAAGGTGACTAAACTGAAGGTGATGGGGAAGCGGGAGGGAAACACCCTAATGCACATGATATACTTTCAAAATCATATCAAAGTCAATCACTAAACTAAACTTGAGAAGGAGGAAGGGGGAGGGAGTGGGGTGGGAATTGGGGAAGGGTTAAATGAGAAATGTGTGCATTATGCCTTTATCAGCTTGTACCTAACAAAGATGTATGACTACAATGCACCAATAATAAAAAAAAGAATAGGATATGTTAATTTTCTTGACTTAATTATTCCACATGGATGAAATATGAATTATTTAAAAATCATAACATCACTTTGTACCCCATAAATATACAGCTATGATTTGTCAAATTATAATAAAAGTACAAATTTTAAAATTTTTTAAAAGAATCCTGGGTAGCTTTCAGAGCTACCAGGCAGAGTGGAAAACCAGGTTAGGAAATTCTTCCAATGTAACATCCAAACTTCTCCAACAACAGCGCTCTCCTGAAGATATCATTTTTTTCACTGACTAGCTCCAGATGTGTCACCATCCATGCCAATAACTCTTGATCTTGGAAACTGCCCCTGCAACACAATCATAGTTAACTTGCTGAGAGCAGCCACCAACCAAGGTCATCCTCAACCAGTCAAGGTTACAACACGTATATAAAAATTCTTTTGTACATAAAAATTCTTAAAAATACAATACGTATACAAAAATTCTTTCCCATCAGTTAAAATCTTTACTATTTGTTTAGCCCCTTTAAGCAGTATTCTTATCTTATCTCAGGTAGCTAGAGGGTTAATGTGTCCTGTAAAATTCTAGGGAGACCAGGTGGGAGTGGCCAAAAGAATATTTGTAGTAACTATTTAGATAAACTTGCAAAGCCTGTTTCTAGACTACTGCTTGTAAGAGATTAATAAATTGAATTGTGTCAAGGCACTGCTTTTTTTTTTTTCAGCTAAGACATCAGTATCTGTCAGGTCACATGTTTCTAAGAAATTTTCCTTTATAATTAATGTAAAAGCAAAACCCAAAACACCCAAAATTTCCAGAATATAATAAGGCAAAGTGGTATATGCCACGCATTCCTTCTTTTGGAATCGTCTGCCTTGCAGGACTCCAGCGGACTGAGCCTTGCTCAAGATCCAGCTATTAAGGAGCTGTGGCACTCTGTGGTTTAGATTAAATCATAAATAGTACTACTACAAGGGCCCTGGGTCATTATATAAAAATCATAGCGGCCCTTCTACATTGAATTTTAAAGTCTGATGATTAAACATTTTGAAGTGCTAGTTTTCTGGTTTCTATTTTCCTGGTTGATTTTGTTCTCTCTTTTGTCTGTTTTTTTATTTATTCCACAAATATTATTATATTATTATGACTTGCGTTCATCATTTCAGAAGGCCTCATTTATGTAAATTTTCAGTCTCCGAATCTTGTTCCAGTAATATATATCATGTCTAATTAGTTTCAGATATTTCAATAGCACATGATCATCTGGCTCAAACTAATTACAGCTGTTAATGCAAGATAATGATATAGTGGTAATAAAAAGACCACATCTCTCTTCATATTTTGGAATTTACTATAAGCTCCTCTGGAGCTCAAAGAGGATCATGTTTTCATTGCTCATCCCTGAGACTAAAAGAAATGTCACAAATCGCATTTCAGTACACCATTAATATTTCTTTGCCCAGCTGGCTGCGTGGGCTTTCAGATTGCAAATCTAATCTGTTTTGCAAGCTTTTCTACCTAATTCTTGGCTTTATCCCCAGATTAAATACTGAATGCTGTTTTTGCTGCTAATTTCTTTAGACAGGCCATCCGTACTGCAAAATAGAAGCAACATTTTTCTTAGCAGGCACTTCTCAAATCACAGATAACTGGTATAGTTTACACCAAATCAGCTAGGGAAATACATTAATTAATCTCACACTGTTCTTAGATCTCGTAAAGGACCGGAGACGGGGAAAGTAAATAATAAAGGAATTGACAACTGCCTTATAAGAAAAGAGAGAAAAAAAAAAAGAATAGGAATTCCTTTGTATTTAATTTAAAAAAATGCAAAGATTGACAAAAGAGTACAATTAAAACCTCTAAAGTGAGGAATACTGTGAATAAAGTAGTCAGAAGTCTTTTGAGAAATTCTAAAATGTAGTCACATTCTGATCTAAAAGAGGTTGATTGGAGGAATGGAGGTCATTGTTAATCCCAGATTAAAATTTGTCAAAGCACAGTCCAAAATAGGCTTAACATACACTTATCATTCTGAGATGATATGCAAATGGGTAAAAAAAAAAAAAAAACACTCAAAGTTTAAAATAGTCTGTTGTTATGGTTTCTTATGAGAAATAAGGACTGAGAAATGAGAACTGAATTTAGCAAACTAAAAATGGAAATTTACCAAGACTTTAAGCAGAACCAGTCCCCATTGCTCTGGGAGAAAAAAAGCAAAGGCGCTAAAAGATTTAGGGTAAACAACTGCTTGAAAACCCTGCTCTTTGCCCTTGCATCAATTAAAAGTGA
Organism: Graphiurus murinus; assembly: GCA_004027655.1. NCBI lineage: Eukaryota > Metazoa > Chordata > Mammalia > Rodentia > Gliridae > Graphiurus > Graphiurus murinus. The sequence goes on from PVLC010008925.1 coordinate 26,367, forward strand.
CTGCCATCTACCTGCTTCACTCAGTCCTGAACCCAGGACCGCCTGCCCCCACTCAAGCTCAAAACTGAAATCTAATCCTAGGTTGATAAAAACCCAGAGAATTTTCAAAGCTCCTACTGAGAGTATTCTTCTTCGCAGTTCTCTCCCGTGTCTGCAATCGCATGAATAAACCAACTTGTTTGTTTGACATAGGATTCCCCGGTGATCTCTGAGAAGTGTACAGAAACTTATTAGCTGAGATTTGATTCTTTTTTGGGTTTTGTTTTTCTTCCTTTGTTGGGGTTTTTACATTGAGGATTAAAATAAAATCAATGCAACACCAGCTTGCCATTCCGCCTCCTCCTGTACACGGAACACCCGCCCTGTGGTCCTGGCAAGCAGCTGCGCGTTCACCCTCTGCCTCTCTGTCTCTAGCTAGTTCTGCACTCCACACCTCCACTGAGCAGCTGCCCAGGGCTGAGAAGCCACGATTCATATGTAAAATGCTCAAGCCACTCAACATTCCACCATGTCAGAGCCTCCCAGTGTCTCCTGAGCCTAGAAAAAAAAAAAAAAAAAAAAAAAAAAATTGTATAAATACTGCAGGAAGTACTGGATCAAAGTTTAAAAGACAAGTTCTGGCCCAAATTCTGAAGTCTATACGGACTTCATTTCCTAATACCTCTACTTCCTCAAGTAGACAATTAGACTTGTGCAGTGAAGAATACATCATGTATGTGTATATGACTCATAAACCCAAGTCACATATGCTCAAAATCAGAAGACTGCTACTAGACACACACACACACACACACACACACACACACACACACACACACACACACAGGCTCCCATACACTCCAACACTACCAATTTCAAAATGACTCAAAAACCTCTCCTCGTGCACCTTAAAAACTAGAAAGAGATCTCAGTACCTAATCTACAGGGACACTAATTTAAATCTTTACTTTGTTCATTTGCCAAAGCTGTTTCTGGGCCTCTCTCTGGAACTTCCCCCAAACACACAGACCTGATTTATCTGTCTTTTTCTTTCTGTTTCTCTGAATAATTTTTATGTAAAGTATTTAATGTCATACATCAGAATCATCTGGAAGGCTTGTTAAAATACAGATCGTTAGGCACCATCCCAGAGTTCCAGATTTGGGAGGTCTGAACTAGAATACTCACAAATTTATGTTTCTAGCATGTTCCCAAATAATGGTGATGTTCCAGGAATTGCTCTTTGAGAAACACGAATGCAGGTCATCTTAACCCCTCTGGCTGGATCTTCCTCTCTCCTTCTTTTCTCTATAATTCCGCCTCCCACTTTCATTCTCCGAAATTTTTACCACAAAAATATGAAAAAGCAAAGCTAAAAGATACTCGTCATAGTTAGCTCAGGCTTCCATGACAAAACACCAGTAACTGGGTGTCTTCAGCAACAGGAATCTATTGCTCACAGCCCCGGGAGACTGAGAGATAGGATTCCCCATGAGGGCTCTCTTTGTGGCTTGCAGAGTGTTGCCTTCTCAGTGCTTGCTTGCTGATAGGGTAGAAAAAAAGAAAGCACTGTTCTCTCTTACCCCCCTTTTTTTTTTTAAGGTGGGGTAGGGTCTTGCTATGTTGCCCAGGCTGGCCTCAAGCTGGACTCCCTCTTGTTTCAGCCTCTCAAGTAGCCGAGATTACAGGCATTGGGCTTTCTCTCTTCCTCTTCTTGTAAGGCCACTAATCTCATCCCCAGAACCCTATCCTCAAGATCTCATTTAAACCAAAGGACTTCTCAAAGGTCTCAGCTTGAAATATCATCACATGGAGGGTTATGGCTTCAATACATGAATGGGAGGCGGAATTCAGTCCATACCCATAACTAACTCACCGAAGACAGCTAACTCTGAGTTCTTCTTTATTTTTAATGTTGTTATATTGTGTGTGTGTGTGTGTGTGTGTGTGTGTGTGTGTGTGTGTTACTCATGATTGAACCCAGTGGTACTCTACCACTGTTCTACACCCCCAGCCCTTTTTATTTTTTATTTTTATTTTGAGACACAGTCTCACTAAGCTGCCAAGGATAAACTCCCAACGGGCAATCCTCCTGCCTCCACCTGCATTCTTCTCAGTGGGCAGATGAATAAGGGGAAAACTAATCTCAGTAATAATGATTTCCTATTGCTTCTATAAAATATGCCACACAACGGGCCAATCCAAAAATGGAAAAGATAGGCAAGGGGGTGTAGCTCAGTGCTAGAGTATTTGCCCGGCTTGGGTTCAGTCTTCAGCACCACACACACACAAAAGTCAAACACAAAAAATTATGTACTGTACGACTCTATTTGCAATAAATTCTAGAAATAACAAAAGGATAGTAACAGAAAACAGATGGTGGTTTGATGCTGGCAGCCTGGGGAAGAAATGGACTGCAAGGGGCCCAAGAGAAGTTTTTGAAGTGACAGAGATGGTCTGAACTTTACATGTACAGGTGGTTACATAGTTGTATTCAACTGCCAACACTCATTAAATTGTACACTTAAAATGAGTGAGTTTTGTCATGCAAATCAGGGGTAGCATATGTATACATTTAATATGTTTTAATATGTTATATGTATATATAAAATCAAAGTTCTCCCCAAATAAAAAGATTCTATTTAAAGTGGTGGAGGCTGCCCTTTTTTTTTTTTTTTTTTCTGACTTTAAAAGAATCTTTAGCATGTTTTGGTTTTGTTTTCTTCTCTGACTTCTACCCCATGTGCTAAAGGTTGTCTGCCCAGGTTGCATCATATGCAATTGGTACCTGAATTAATCAAAGTGAGCAAGGCTCCCTCTCTACTTCCTGGCTTGGGTTCAAAGGCTATCTATTGAAATTCATTTGTGGACTAATGAACACTAGCTGCATATGCTTTAGTTGCACATGGCTCGTCTGATGGAGAAAGTTTAAATGAAGTGCAACAAACAGTGTGGGGCAGAATCTTCACAGACCTCTCCTGGTGGCAACGCTTGGTGTGGTCTCTTCTTCTCCATCTCCCAGAGGAATAATTACACAAGTTCTGCTTTCTGCTCACCTGCCTCCTCGCGTCAGATTTGGCATCTCTATTGCAAGATAATTGCAGCCTGGAATATTCAATTAGCTTTTAATTAAATATTGCTCATTAATATAACTGCAAGACAATAAAACATATGTCATTTGATTAGCCAAAAATTCAAATATAAATTACATTCATTTTTATGCCAACATGCACTTTACCTAATGAGACATTTGTCACCCTGCTATAAAAAGATTGTATGTGATCTTATTTTCTTTTAAAGATTTCTTTTAAATGCCTGCTGGCAAAGTTTTAAAACTGTACATGACAACTCATATTCTTTTCCTTATCTCTACAGTGATTCTTTAGAAAACAAAGTTATATGCGAAAGAACTTAGTTATAACAGCAAGTGTTTGGATTAACTTAATGTCTAATTTTAGATGATGTTATTTTTTGTATCAAAATTTGTTGTCTACAGAGGTCATATATAGTAGGAGTCAGGTGTCTTTTATTTTGACAACATATTTTTAAGATTATAAAAGTAATATATAGTTACTTAAGGAACCTTTGAAAACACAAAAGGCTAACTTATTAATGTTTTGGTGTATTTTATTCTAGCTCTTGTTTCCTAAAACCTTTTTCTATGTTCATTACTCTGTTTTTAAAAACTAAACTTATAGCACATAGTACAGTACTTAATCCTGCTTTTTTTCATTTAACTTTACAGTATGACCATGCACCATGTCATTAACTATCCTGAAAATTTAAAAATCTGAAAATCTACATGATATTCCATCATATATTATCATTATGTTTATAGTTTGGGGTACGTTAGGGGCTTACCCCAATTATTCACTATTATAGGTAAAAGTATGGTAGTCTTGTTTATTTATTTAATTATTTATTTAATTATTTATTTATTTATTTATTTATTTATTTATTTATTTATTTATGTATGTTTAAGTCTTGGCCACATCTCTGGTTATTCTGTTGGGACTTATTTCCAGAAAAAGAATGACTGGATCGGGAACAGTAGAAAATGCTTCTCTTCTCATCTTCTCGTTCCTTTACAAGGCATAGAGAAGTCTGATATGAACCCATCCAGGCCCTGCATGAACCTGAACTCCATCCTCCCATGAGAAGGCAGGGGGACGGATGGGTTGGAGGACTGGGAAGCCTTGATACTTCTGGTTGCCTGCAGTTTCTGTGAAGCACATCTCATCCTTTGGACTCTGGGTTCATTTACCTCTTGATGCAAGATCAACGGGACAGGGATGTCCCACCAACACTAACACCCAGTGAGGGTTTGCTGCTGTGTAAAGCCTATCAGTCCCGATGGGTGGGAGTTATAGGGCCTGAAGTCTAAGACTGGAAGGAAAGAAAGAAGCCCCACCACAGTCCCCAGTCAGCTCTGCTTGGCAGCCTGTGCTTTGTAATACTTTTCATTCCTTGACTTATTTCGGGGCTCAGCTTCATCTGCATGAACTCATCTGGGGTAGAGAGATAATTAGTAGGATTTGGGTAGCAAATTCTTCACTAAACTTTCAGCAAAACGATATAAAGTGAGAGTTCAGGGTCGATAAAGCAATAAATTTACATTTTGAACCACTCCTGTTCTGAATACTTAGCAGTGATGAGAAGAAAATATGAAAAGGAGACAAACAATGACAAAAATAATAATAATGAATAGTGCTCTAAAATAAGAATAGCTGGACGTGGTGGCACACACCTGTAATCCCAGTATTTAGGAGGCTGAGACAAGAGGATCGCATGTTCGAAGCCAGCCTCAGCAATTCAGAAAGACTCTAAACAACTCAGAGAGACCCTATTTCAAAATTTAAAATAAAGTAGGGCTGAGGGTGTAGCTCAGAGGTAGAATTCCTCAAGGCTCAATCTCTAGTACTAAAAAGATTTTTTGAAAATTAAAATTAAATTAGAGAGAAACACATTCATGGACCAGATGTGGAAAAGAAATAAAAAATGAGAACTAAATCCTGAGTCAAAGAGAAACAATTGGGAGTTCAGCTGCTATAAAGCAATGGGGAATAAAACTGATCTACTTGAAGGGTAAGGGAATCAGAAAAAGACCCACTGCCTAGGAAAGGATTTGGAGAAGAGCTCCAACTCATGAAAGCAGGCTTAAGAAAACCACTACAATGCTACCTAGGACTTCAGATTTTAGGAGCAAGGGGAGACCAAAATGCCCAGGCAAAACACAATTGCAGGCAGCATGCAGCTATCAAATATTAAGAAAGACGTTCAACAAGCTTAACACTGTGAGTTCCAATTTACTCCAAGTGAAATTAGTTTTATAGGATAGTCAGAACAAGTCTTTAAAATAAATGTATTGATCCTTCAATAACATAACTAAAGGAAATCTAGCCATCAAAGAGAAAAGGGAACTGTACAATAGAAGCAAGCAGATGTTTCTGCTGATGTTCAGAACTGGCCAAAAGTTGCAACAGTGTCAGACCTCATAAAGCATACCTATAATCCCAGTACTTGGAAGGCTGATACAGGAATATAACAAGTTCTAGGCCAGCCTCAGCAACTTAGCAAGATTCTGTTTCAAAATAAAAAAATAAAATAGGGCTGGAGATATAATTCAAAGGTAGAATGCCTCTGGGTTCAACCCCCAGTACCAAAGAAAATAAAGAAAAAATTCCAACAGTTCTTATTGCTTAACCTTGAAAATCTATCTTAGAATATAACTTTGACCATATTTCATAGGGCTAGCAAGTCAAGAAGTCTTCAAATTATGTTTTCAACACGGCTGCTATCGAGTGATTCTTTTAAATCTGTGTCAAATCATGTCACTTTTTTTCCCCCTAAACCCTCCAGTGGCTTCCCATATCATTCAGAATAAAAAGTCTTTCCGCTGAATGACGTGACCTTATATAAGCCAACGTTTGTTCTTTTCTGACTTCATCTCAAGCAATGCTTCCAGACCTGCACCTGAGATCTCACCTCACTTTGGCACAATAGCCTCCTTGATGCCCCTTGAACATGTTGCATGTCAGATGCCCTCCCTCAAGGCTGTGTGTTTGAATCCTCTATTCTGACCACTCTTCGAGCAGTTATCTATAGAGCTTGCTCCCTCTCCTCAATCAATCCTAGTCTTACCAGTGAGTCTCTCTGCAAAGCTGCTCACCACATCATACACATTGTTCCCTCTTCCACTTCATATTTTCACCATATGTTTTTCTGTTTGGTACTGGGGATTGAACTCAGGGGTGCTCTATCTCTGAGCTATACCCCTGGCCCTTTTTCCTTTTTCTTTTGAAATAAGCTCTCACTAAGTTGCTGAGGCTGGCTTTGAACCTGTAATCCTCCTGTCTCAACCTCCCAAGTACTGAGATTACAGGTGTGTGTCACCATATCCAGCTTCCCTATAATATCATGTCCATCAGAAAGTGTTGACGGATTGATTGGTGTCCTTTCTCCACCAAAGTGTAAGTTCCACGAGGCAAAGATTTTTATGGTTTCTTCCCTGATGTATCACTACACCTAAAACAAGACCTGGCATGTTGTAGGCACTCAATAAACAGTGGTATAATCACAAATGTTTAATGGCCAGCACCCCAAAACAAAGCAAAACAGAACACTGATTTGTAGGATTTTCCAATTTCCATAATGTATGTAATCCTAACATTGCCAATTTCAGCCTCTATGTGTGAACATGGAGCTGGAAGATAACAGGCACAATTAACTCTCATGAGCCATTGCAAGTTAGCTCCGGCTATAGTATTTGTTAAGCCGGGCATGGTGGCAAACACTTTTAATCCTAGTACTTGGGAGACTGAGACAGGAGGATCACAGGTTCATAGTCAGCCTCAGCAACATAGTGAGGCCCTCTGTAGCTCAGTGAGATCCTGTTTCAAAATAAAAAATAAAATAGGGCTGGGAGTGTGACTCAGAAGTAGAGTGCCCCTGGGTTCAATCCTCAGTGTCACAAAATAATAATAACAGCAATAATAATAGTAATATATTTGTTAAGAAACTTTAAAAAAAGAAGTATCAAATTCCAAATGGAAGTAAATAAAGAATTTTTTCAGATAAACAAAAACTAAGGCACATGATGTACTTACACAATTATATCAAGGTCACTCACTGAACTGAACTTGAGAGGGAGGGAGGGTGAGGGAGCAGAGTAGGAATTGGGGAAAGGGTCAGATGAGAAATGTGTGCACATTTGTCTTTATCAATTTGTACCTAAAAAAAATGCATATATACAAAGCATGAATTATTACAATAAAAAAATTATCTAGTACAAAAAAAAGAAAAACTATAGGAGTCTATTCCCCACAAGCTCTCATTGATGAAACTGCTAGAGAAAGCTTTAGCAAGAGAAGAATAAGCAAGTCATGGTAGCCAGCACTTCTAATCCTAGTACTTGGGAGTCTAAGATAAAAGGATCACAAGTTTGAGTCCAGCCTGAGCAACTTAGCGAGAGCCTTTTTCAAAATAAAAAAATAAAATAAGACTGAAAGTGTAACTTGGAGGTAGAATGCCCCTGACTTCCATCCCCAGCGCTGCAAGAAAGAAAGAAAGAAAGAAAGAAAGAAAGAAAGAAAGAAAGAAAGAAAGAAAGAAAGAGATAAAACGTCAGAGATTGCATAGAATACCAAACATAATGGTAGTGCACAAATTAATAAAATGTATTGATAAATGTAATTAATTGTGAATATAATTATTAAGTAGAAGAACTAACTTTTTAAATTGTTTGCTAGCTGCTAGTGTGTGTGTGGGGGGGTGACTTGCTAGGATTTAAACCCAAGGTCTCATGCATATTACACAAGAACTTTTCCCCTGATGTACCTCTCCAACCCAAGAACTAACTTATTTTATGTTTAAAAATGTGACATAGCCAGGCATGGTGGAACATGCCTACAATCTCAGTACTTGAGAGGCTGAGACAAGAGAATTACAGGTTCGAGGCCAGCCTCAGCAATTTAGCAAGACTCTCAGCAACTTAATGAGACTCTGTTTCAAAATAAAAAAATAAAAAAATTAAAAAGGGCTGGGGATACAGCTCAGAGGTAGAATGCCCCTGGTTTCAACCCTTAGTACCAAAAATAAATTTTAAAAAAAGAAAATGACAATTATAAAACTAGACAATAAAATGAAGAAAGGGTTTAATGATTAAAAAAAAAAAACACTATTGATATGACCCTTATTTAGGAGTTCAATAGAGACATTAAATGCTTAACCAATAAAACGTTTAAAAAATACAGTCTGTAGCTTCAAAACTTCCATAGTGATAAAGCAGTGAGAACGTATTCTGTATTTCTGGAGGAAATATAGCAAAGGAAAAAGATAATATAGAGGAAATGTAAAATGGATGATAGAAATAATTCACAATATATAACGGACAGATGAGCTGTTTCTATTGATTGACAGGAACATCTTATTTTTTAAACCAACCTTAAATCTAAGACACATGCCTAAACGAAGACAAGACAGAGAGGTTAAAACTGAATGGATAGAAAGCTACACCAGACTTTCAGGTGAAAAACTGGCAAACAAAACATATAAATTTGCTTATGATCCACTCTGAAACCCCGCTCAAGTGGCAGTTAATGGTTTTAAGGCCTAAACACATAAAAACAAAGACAATGGTAAAAGAGACATCCACTATAACATTTGAAAGGCTGTAAAGCAAGTGGATTCTTGGTAACTAAGTCGGCTGGTAGCGAAGAAAGCAAAAAGCAATGTGATTTACACCGCAGACTCCAACAGCTTAGGGTTTGGGGCCACCAGGGACCCCTGAAATGGGTAAAATAACGAAAGCTACACTGTAAATAGAAAGAGTGGCTGGAAGTGTTTAAGAAGCAGTTCCCCCGCCCCCCCTCGTAGGGTTGCTTTGAGGATTTTATGAGCAATATATGTAAAGTGCATAGAGAAGTATCAGGTATTAAGTAAGTATTCTGCATAGGCTTGCTGTGTCTCCATCATGGAAAGATGGTAGATAATCCTATTCTTAAAAGTGGAGAAATAGCAAAATAAATACACTACTGAGATGGAGATTAATTCTAAAAAGAATCAGCTAAAAAAACACTAAATTATTTTAGCTAAAGGAAGGAAATGGGGGCTATTGGGTATTTTTATAATAAATCTTATAGAATATTAAACTCTTACTTTGATGAAAAAAAATTAAAACTTAAAAGCAAGTAAAAAATAAAAAACAGGAACTCTGGAGGGCATACTAACAAGTTACCAGAACAAAGCTGGCACAGCAATTCTGTGATATTTCCACTCACAACACTTCTGACACCAGATGTGTAGGCTTTGCCCTCATACCAACTAACAACTCCTCAAGCCACTAATTGGATGTCCTGCAACTTAATTAACAATTTAACTAAATACCCAAACTTAGTACAGACTCCAAAGGTTTAGGGCTCAGTCCCATAGACTGCCCCCATCTTAGATGCCAATAATAAGTCCAGGTCACTCATACTTCTGATTACCCAGCTATAAAGTTAGGGGTTCCCATGACTCTCTCTTTAATTTCAATAATTTGTTAGAATAGCCCACATGAGTCAATAAAGTGCTTTACTTACCACTAGTACTTATTATGAAGGATAAGCCAAGAGACTTATTTGTGTCTACCGTATTGAAAGTTCAGATTTAATCTCTATTCTAGACACTGTTTCATATAATAGAAGAGAAAAAGCAGTCCAATCTATTAAGTAAGCCTATAAAAACCCTGATACCAAAATCAGATAAGAATAGTCCAAGAAGAAAAAAGTAGACATGCTGAATGGGAGTGGAAATTTCAACAACTACTTTGGAAGGCAATTTATCAGTATCAGTTTCTTGTCAACTTAAAGACATGCAGATCCACCCCATCATCCAGAAATTGCACTTCTAGAAAATGCCCTGAAAAGACTCTTCTTGTCTATTATGAAAACTGATTTAGCTCTCTCTTTTTGTCTTCCTTCTGGAAAAAAAAATTCAGAAGAAGCTCCAATTTCTCAACTTCGAAACACATCAAGATATATCATGATGTTTTTTAATACAAATATAAAAGCAGCTTTCATGAATTCATGACATCACTCAACAAGACAAAAGTTGCTACCACCAAATGTGTTTAAAATAGCATTATACCTTTCCAACACAGGTGCAAATTCCATTGCAGTAAGCATAATTCCATTGCAATCAGCATGTGTTGCTAGTAGAAGCAATAAAACGAAAGATCTTCAAGTCCTACTACATTTTTTAAAAGTCCCAAATCCTTAACAGGACCCATAAGCTCTTCAGTGCCCTCTCCCTGCCCTGCCTGTCAAACATCATTGCCTCACACTCTCCTCTAGCTCTCTCCACACCAGCCATACTGTGCCCCACCTAACTCTGATTACGCCCTCCCACCAAAGGGCTCCTACTCTTCCCTCTGTCAGGCAACTGTTTTCTCTACCTCTTTGTCTTGCTAACTCATGACCAACTTACAGGTAACATTTCTTGGCAAACAATAAATACTTGAAAAATATTTGTGTCTGACATAGACTGGTTAAATACTCAAATGATTTGTCCTATTTGCCTGTTTGTCTTTAGGGGTTGAGTCTAGCCTAATGCCCTGCAAAACTGCGTCACAAATAAGGGGCTGCATCCAATCCCCAAGGGAACTGGCAGCCTGGGAAGGAAGATAACAGGTTGATATTGGGATTCCAGTGGGAGCAGGTATCGGATCAATAAAGCTTTCCACCTCTGAGAAATGTTTATCTTTCCCCCAAAGCATGGCATGAATGGCAATATGCTGTCAAGGCAAGAGCATCTCAAGGACACACAGCAGTTTTTTTTAATTACAGGAGTCTTTTTCTTGGTCCCACTTCAAATGATGGAAATGATGTTTTTAAAACAATCTGTAGAACTTGAAGCCAACAAAACCCCACTTGGATCATGTGTTGGTCAGCTTCCCACAGGTGTCACAAAATACTTGAGAAAGTCAACTTAAATGAAGAAATATTAGCTGGGCGTGGTGGCCCACATTTGTAATCCTAGTACTTGGGAGGCTGAGACAGGAAGATCACAGGTTCGAAGCCAGCCTCAACAACTTAGTGAGGCCCTAAACAACTTAGCAAGACCCTGTTTCCATATAAAAAATAATACAGGGCTGGGGGTGTAGCTTAGAGGTAGAATGTTCCTGGGTCAACCCCTAGTGCTACCAAAAAAAAAAAAAAAAGTGAAAAATTTTATTTTGGCACACGGTTTGAGGTTTCAGTCCATGGTGCTTGGCCCCATCATTTTGGGCCTGAGACAAGGCCCATCACAGCGGAGAGCACATTGTAGAACAGAGGCTCTGTTCTTGATGGCCAGGAAGGAGAGAGAGAGGAGGAGAGAGAGAGAGAGAGAGAGGGAAAGAGATGGAGAGAGGAAATACAGAGATGGAGATGTGAGGGAACTCAGGGACAAGATATGCCCTTCAAGGCCACGCCCACAGTGACCAACTTCCTCCAAGTAGGCTCTACTTCCTAAAGTTTCCACCACCTCCCCATAGTGCCACCAGCTGGGGACTAGCCTTTCAACACAGGAGCTTTTGGCGGACATTTCAGATCCAAACTATTACAGATCACCTTTGGTAACCTGTATGGCCAGGTGATGTCATGGCACAGAGTACCTAGGCAAGGCACCCCAGAAGGCACAGACAGTCTCACCTGTGAGACCAACCACCTACACACTCCACCATGGCCATCCTGCCAGCCCCAGGGCACTGGGTCTCAGAATGGCACAGTTGTTAGTGTGGCTGTCTACCTACTCCTGCCAAGATGGAAAGTTCTCAGGCTAGAGGCCTTCTTAGGCAAGTTCTTTCTGCGTGGTTCTCTAGCCTTCTAGGTTCCAGGATAGAACATCTCTTGCTGAGAATTTATATTGACAGGTAAAAGATAATAAGATATTCAAATAATATATCTCCAGAGCACTAAGCCCCAGTGGTTCCCAGCTGGCTGCTCCAAGCTTTGGTGGCTTTCATGTTTTGTTGTGGTATGCCAGGCCCCTCTGAGGCCGGTTTCAGGTACCCAAGGTGTTAATAGCAGCAGACTCCCCCTGAGATAACTGATCTCAAATGTTCCCTGGATACTTGATACATGTGCTTTAAGTAAAAAAAACTATATATTGACTGGATCCCCCATCATTTAATTGTGAAAGCAAGAACCTGCTACCCAGAATTCCATGAAGCATTCCTTCTTGTGGCCAGAGTCTAGTGTGTGGTACAAAGTTTGGGAGAGTTAAGTCTTGCAGTAATACAAACATCCATCCATACATCCAGCACCAGCACCGTAAGAGGAAGTGATCTTTCCCTTATATTCTCCTCCACATGGCTTTGCAGGGATTAGAAGAAAGGATAGGCTAAAGGGTCCCAGGATAGTAGTCACAGGAAGTCATGGAAAGGGTACCAGATGTGCCTCGCTATTTGCAGTGTAGATTTATTCAGAAATCTGCAAAGCCCCAAAGCAATGGCTAGCCCATGACCCAGTGAGTCATCAAGATGTCCACAGAGACTGCTATTCACTCGAGCCTGCCGGTGCCCGTGGATGGCATTGGTGAGCATCTCTGACAGGCCCGGCCACCAGAAAGACAGTGGGAACTGGGGATCAGATTGGAGGTCCAGGTTGTTTTTCAGCACCACACGAGAGCTGGAGATGTACTTCAAACTTCTCCTTTTCTACCAGGCCAAGAACGGCACTGTTCTTCAGTTCCCATGTAGAACTGGGAACTATGGCCTGACATTTCTAGGTGCAGTGGAGTTAAACAGATCTAGAAATGGAGTTACATACAGCATTGAACGAAATGATAAATGCATTCCTAGAGAATTGGCAAAGCCAAAGGCAAAGTAGACACTGCCCTCGTGTGGGGAAAAAAATTATTTGAAAGGAAACAAACTCTTACGAATGATGCATAGCTGAGTATTTTTCAAAAATATGCAAGAAGTAAGTTACACTCCAAAGAGAACTGGCCGGCAATCCTCTACAGACAAAGATGGCTAAAATTCTGAAGCTAACTACCACATGAAGTATTGTGTGAAGAGAACAATGATGAACTTTATTGTATAAAATTTAAACTCAAGAAATAGTCTCGGGCTGGGAGTGGTGGTGCACGCTTGTTATCCCAGCATTTGGGAGGCTGAGACAGGAGGATCTGGGTTCACGGCCAGCCTCAGCTACCTAATGAGGCACTCCGCAACTTAGTGAGACCCTGTTTCAAAATAAAGACTAAAAAAATGGGGCTGGGGGTGAAGCTCGTAGGTAGAATGCCCCTGAATTAAATCCCCAGTTTAAAAAAAAAAAGAAAGAAAAGAAAAGAAGTAGTCTAGGGTTCAGACAAACTAGCCAGCTTACCTTTAATTTTAATTTTAATTTATTTTGTGGGGCTGGGAATTGAATCCAAGGTCATTATATCTCCAAGTTATACCCCCAGCCCTATTTTATTTTTTATTTGGAAACAGGGTCTCACTAAGTTGTTGAGAGTCTCATTAAGTTGCTGAGGCTGGCCTCAAACCTGTGATCCTCCTGTGTTAGGTCTCCCATGTACAGGTGTGTGCCACCACTCCCAGCACCAAACTTACTTTTAATACAAAGAAAGAAGTAAATATGATATCTAGTTAATAGAAAGTCTTCCCTCCCCCTCAACAAATAAAAGTAAATTTACAAAAACACAAAAGCAGTTTGAATGGATGAATAACTATTAATTCTCCCCTAGGGAGTAATTATTTTCACTGGGCCCTAAAGCACCGACATCCCCAAGGGGAGAGCAGCATGGTTTCCCAAGCTCCCCGGTTATTATTTTTTCTGAAATTGGCAGGAGCAATTGTGTTTGGATGCTCTGGGTGCTGAGTTAAATCTTTGCTCAGTCCCTTGAACATGGAACATCTGCAAGGTGGGTGGAGAGGACCTCTCTTGTAATCAGAAGCAACATTGGGAGGAAGAGAGAGGAAGTTCCAAACTTCCATATAACTGGAGTCCTGCCCTGTTCTCCAGCAGCTCTGTAGCCAGGGCATGTGGCAGGGCACTGTCAGCCAGGAAGCATGATAGTTTCCACATCACTGTCATGGAAAACAGCAAACCCTACAAATGAGGGTGCTCTTCTGGAGCACTGGATGTTAAACATCTACCATCCAGTATTGCTCCTGTTATTTCCTCTCCCATTCTTTCAGCACTCTCTCACTGTCTTCTTCCTGCTCCCCTTACTATTCGCCAGTGTGATTCATTCCTTTCCCCTGTCGGTTTGGTCCCTCTAGGAGCCCTCTAGGGGCCTCTCTCCCTTCCCTCATCCACTCTAGATTCCCTGTGCCATCAGACTGTTCTGCTACTTGACCCTTAACAACCTATCCTTGCCCCGCCATCTAAAATCCCCCAACCACGAATGAAGCAAACTAATGCTTCATCCCATACTTCATGGAATCGAAGCATTCCTGGACAAAATCTCAGGGTCCTGAGCCCCGTAATCATTTAAATCATTGGTTGTATAGGGCTTTACAGTCTCCTCCATACTTCTTGGAAGTCTATTTGCTGTAGTTGGCCAGCTTAGCTCTTTTGAAACTTACTCACTTTCCCAATGTTGGTTATTCTCTAACACCCTTCCCCACACACCTTCTGCATGTAACCTCACCTCCTACTTCAAGAAGAAAAATTAAAATAGAAGCCATAATGCAGGAATTCTCTCAACTTTTGATAGCCCACCACCAAAAGTATTTATATCCACATCAACTCACGTCTCTAATTAAAGAATTACTCCTGTTCCTCTCCTTTTTTTGTCAGTGTCCTTCAATCTTTTTATCCATAAAACAGGAATAATACTGATTTCATGAGGTGTTTGTGAATATTAAATAAATTATTACTTGAAAACTTTTCAAAGTATCTTTGATATACATATATATCAAAGATATATATTCCACACATCACAAAACTCTCAGAGAGTGCAGTGATATTTATATATTCACAAAGCTGTACTACCAGCACCACAGTCTACATTTGAAATGTCTTTATCACCCCTAAAAGGAACCCGGTATCAATTAGTATCTATTAATAGTCACTCTCTTCTCTCCTCACTACAGCCCCTGGCAGCCACTAATTAGCTTTCTATATCTCTAAGATCTGTCTATTCTGGACATTTCATATAATTGAAATATACACTATGGGTACCTTGAGTCTTTTGTTTTCCCATATGAATGTTAGGACTGTTTTCTCTATAACTGTGATCAATAACATTGGTATTTTAATATGGATTGCATTGAATCTATAGATGGCTTTTAGTAGAATGGCTATTCTCATTTGTGTGTGTGTGTGTGTGTGTGTGTGTGTGTGTGTGTGTGTGTGTTTCTAGGAATTGAACTCAAGGCATTCTACCTGTGAGCTATACCCTCCAGCCCTATTTTTTTTTTTTCTATTTTGAAACAGGATCTTGCCAAGTTGCTGAGGCTGGCCTTGAACCTGTGATCCTCCTGTCTCAGCCTCCCAAGTACTGGGATTACAGGTATGCATCATCACACCCACCTTACATTCTGTGTTTTTTTTGTCATTGGCTTCTTCCAATTAGTATGCTGCTTTCAAGGTTTGACTTGCAAGACTTCTAGAACAGGCAGTCTTGTACAGTTAAGTGTGCCATGAGGATTGCTATTTGCAATTATTATCTCTTAGTCTATTATTCCCCAAGGACTAACTCCCAATCTTTGCCATTCTTCTGGGATTCTAGTAATTACTCTCTCCCTGCAGTATTTTCAGCTCTTCTTTTCTACTTTCATTTCTGTCTTGGCATATAAATCCTCTCAAGCCTAGCCAATATCTATTTACTTCCTCTCTCTCTCCAGAGAAAATTAATTTTGAAATGAATCTACTGTTTCTGCCACATTTTCCAACTGACTCTTAATTATGAGTGGAGCATTGCATAGAAGCAGTGGTAGGGCTTCTTAGAGTTGCCATGGATGCTTGAAACTGCCACAAATATTGGATTAAGCTGAACCTTACAAGACACTCAGAATGCAATCACTTTTGACTTGCAACGATGGCAATTTTATAGCACTCAATATGTCAATACCCTACAGCCAAAAATGACCAGGAACATGCCCACAGCTGACCAAGTTGGGTGTATTGCCTGTTGCAATGAGGGAGAACACGAACCATTGGGAGCTGTGGGATGTCTCAATGGGAAAATATTAGCAAACATTATGGGGCTTGAGTTTGTCTTAGGTGATTGATGGAGGGAGATAAGGGAACAGGACCTTGCTCTAGACTAGATGCTATCAGGAAACAGAAGCAAACCTATCATTTGGTATCTTAATAAATCTCACTGGGGAAAGACTTGAGTGAAGCTAAAGTTACACAGTAATTGACAGAGGAGCAGCACTCACTCATACTACCCAGGACCAGGGGATATTTGATCCTCCTTATGATTTGGAGAGTGTTCATGGAGATGATTGTGGTCTTAGTTTTTATCTTGACCCATCGGCCACAGAATGACCTTGTGTGATGCTGGTGTTCAATGAGATCTTTTGACAGAACACACAGCCCGGCTGAGAATGCCAGATGAAAACTTAAACAGCATGAAGGTTTGATGGTAGTGTTAGGTCAGCTTCTGGACATCAGAGACCACTTTTCTTTTTCCTGGTCCCCTTCTTCACTGGGCACAGATGATATCCAGATTTTTTTGCCATTGTAGAGATTTTACTGATCAAGATCAGAGAGGCAGAAAAAAGGCAGCTGGAAGTAGTGGCCCATGCCTATAATCCCAGTACTTGAGAGGTTGAGATAGGAGGATCACAGATTCGAGGCCAGCTCCAGCAACTTAGACAGGGCCTCAGCAACTTGGTGAATCCCTGCTTCAAAGTAAAAACTAAAATAGGACTGAGAGTATAGCTTGGAGGTAGAATTCCCCTAGTTCAATCCCCAGTTCTGAAAAAAAAAAAAAAAAAAAATCAGAGAACAGACTGCAGCAGTTGAACTGGGGTTAATTGAGGTTAATCCCTCCTTCTTTGTCCAAGGGTGAGTGGTTGAAAGGTTGAATGATCTGGCATGGCTATGGCCATGCAGAACATTCAGGACTATGGGCAGGATATATCAGCCAACTGCAAAAACAGCAATAACCCGGGAAAAAGTTATGCCTTCACCTTTATAATAAGTCTCAAAGCCAAAGGTCTAGCATATAAAACCTAGGTAATGAAAACATGTCCCCAAACCTACCTGGGTCTCTTTTAGAGAATCAGGTATATTTTTATTTTATCTTATTCAGTTGTTCTACTTGCCCTCTAGTATATAAGAACATCAAGAAATGATTGTTATAGCATAAATTTTTCCTTGACTTATTAAGAATAATTCAAAGGTTACATGATTATCCAGGATTACTCCAACTAATAAGTTTAAATTTAAACTGGTTTATCAAGTTTCTAGAGAAGAAGTTGTACAATTTCTCTAGTTTTGAGTACAAGTTTAAAAATCTTTTCTCAGTAGCATTTTGTTGTTGTTTTATTTAGTTTTGTTTTATTGTGGAAGCTACATCCCATTCCCCTACTGGAAATTCTTCTAAGTAGCTTGTACTTATCTTTTTGGGGGAGGTTTCTGAGCATTCTTCTCAAAGAAACATAATCTGCTGGTACTTTTTAATATTAGACAATCTCTAACACTCTGACTATGAATATTAAATTAATGTATAGCAGACAGGTATAAGCCTGATATTCACAAAAGCAGTACTCTCGTAGGTATAGGCTATACTGAGAGTATAAGTAGGCTTTAGTACAAGAGGAACGGGCTAATTTTTTTTGGTCCCTCGAGTTTGGCAATAGTTCTAGCAAAGCAGGCTGGTATGTCTCAGAAGCAAACAAACTAAGTTGAAGAAAGAATAGCCCTAAAGTCAGTTCTCATTCCTAGAGAGTTAGGTTTTGCTGATTCATTTGTAATGACTTTAGCAAAATCCAATGGGAGGTTAAGGTTTCATTTTTACAATACTAAATAAAGGTCGGGATTAATGATGTGAGGGAAATTTAAATTTAAAGAAGGTCCTATAAATGATAATCTACCTTTTGAAGTGTTTAGTAGAACTGTTATTAGACAGTTAAATTAATAGCCATAGCTATGTTCTGAGAAAAATGGGTCTGAAAGGTTTTTTTTCTTTCCTCTTACTTTTTTAAATTGTGTGTGTGTGTGTGTGTGTGTGTGTGTGTGTGTGTGTGTGTGTTTTGCCCAGGGACATTCTACCTCCAAGATACACCCCAGCCCTATTTTCCTATTTTATTTTTTATTCTGAAGCAAAGTTCTCCTAATTTGCTGAGGGCCTTGTTAAGTTGCAGAGGCTGGCTTCAAACTTGCCTCCTGTCTCAGCCTCCTGAGTACTGGGATTACAGTATGCACCCGCATGCCCAGCTCTATGTTTTTAAATGGACTCAAATTGTAAAGAGTCAAAAATAATAAAATGAAGATACTAGAGGTCATATTGAAGACCCTTTTATTTGCTTAATAAAGACTATCAAAATATAGTAATAGGTATATTGATGGTAAAGAAAAGGCAGATGGTTAGAATCTGAAAATTAATGCTGTCCATTGTCCTGGGTGGAAGCTGCTTTTTCCATAGTCAGAGGCTTCTGGATCTTAAAATTAAGGTCTGGAAAACGAATGACCATCCAGTAGTCAGAAGAATGTAATGTGTATCTTTTAATTTGGAATCAACACGTTGGAATTTTGCAGATGCATCTGTTGTTAACATTATGAAGTAAGTCCTATTTTAACAAGGTTCGAGCTTAGTTTTTTTCTAATGCCATTTGGAAGACTAAATATCTAGGTTTCAAATCATGTACAGTCTGCTTATGAGAAATCTTGCTTGCTCATGAAAAACCTAAGGGCATTCTATGAAGCTCTCATGATGGTGATTCATTTCAGCTTGTAAGAGAGTAGAATCTAGGACTGGAGTTGGTGTCCAAATTCATTAGACACCTTGGTTTTAACAGGAGAGCTTGTTCCCAGAGGGCACTGATCTTACTGTCATCATGGAAGATGGCAATAATTTGCTCCCTAGGTATTTATGGTTTCTTACAGCTTTAGAATTATCTGAATTCTGTTCATTTTTCTTTGATTTCATAGATGATAAGGATAATAGAGATTCTGAGTAAATGGGAAAAGATGGATTGGAATAGAGTGGAATGCAGGAGGACTCTTCTCATTGTGAAGATTAAGAAGTGGAAAGAGCCAGGTGTGGTGTCATCCCTGTAGTCCCAGTTACTTAAGAGGCTAAGGATCACTTGAGCTAAGGAGTTTGGGACTATCCTTGAAGACACCCACACCTAGCTGAGGGTTTGGAGCCAGAGGGTCCTGCTGGTGCTGCCCCTGAGGAGAGAGGGCTGTGACCTTTGTTCTCAGTGGAGCCCAAAGAGCCAGGAAAGAGCCCCAAGGAAATGCATACAATGAATGCCTGACTCCCCACCCCTCCAAGTGGGACTCACCACTGCTACCATTGCTGTGCACAACAGGAGCTGCTCAGGAATGGGGTGGGGCTCCAGCCTCCTCTCACCTCTTCCTTCAGTCCCCTGTCTTAGCACTCGCCCCATACAGGGACCTTGATGGGGCTGTCAGAAAGCAGGTGGAGAGTGCATGTTTCCTACCTCTACTTTTAACCTCTCAGGCACATCAGAACATCTACAAAGACTAGATATTTCCAAAAAGTACTTGCCATTGTCTGTACACAGTAATCCTCATGAAATGCACACACAAGGCAATGGGTTGAACTAGAAGAACATCTTTTACACAAAGCTAATCTGGCACAGGACTACCCTCTCTTTTTCTCCTGGTTCTCAGCTCCATGCCCTCTTTTGCACAATCCTGGATAAGCGTCTCTTCTCCAATCTCTTCTAGAGGTGGTCTAACAACTCCATTTCAAAATGGCACTTCCAGAGGACACCTCTTTTCTGATTAGTTAAACAAACGAGCATTTACAAGACGCCGTGCTATTTCCTAAGGCCACCACCTGTCAGCACCTCTGCTCATGGAGGTGTCCTGCTGGAGCACAGGTTCTCTTTTGAAAGGTTGCAGGGAAAGTTGAGAACTGCTTTTTCATATTCTATACACATTCCTTCTGGAAATGGCCAGGATATTTTCTCCAAGGCTGGTGGCCATTTCTAGTTGACCCAATGTTCTGGCACTCCACAGCCTCGGTGTCAGATAGAAGGAAGTGCAGTCCTGATGGCCGCTCCCCTTACCCTTCCACCTGTCATTGACCTGGGCTTCCCTCCACTTTGAGAACCACTAAGGCCTTTGTTTGTCCTTGTCTGGATGAGGTAAGCTCTGGTCTACCTGGCACAGAGCTGTCACCCCAGGACCCATATCTGAGCACCCCATTGTCTAAAGTGGGGTGGAGCTTTTGTTGTAGACCTGCCCTCTCAGGTCCTTGAAGTCCCTAAGAGCTTCAGAGCAGGTCATGAATATCATTCCCCGGATTCCTCTCCACCACCCAAAGTGCTGAGTTCTTGGTTGTCCAGGGGGATTCAGCAGGCAAGGGTATGTTCAACTGGGCATGAACAGGTTGGACTAGGAGACCCTGCAAACGTGAGGTCCAGCTCCAACTGGCCGCTGCAGGCATCAGGCCATTGAAGAGGTCCAGGAAAGAGGCTGCAGGTGCTTCAAGGCTTGGGTTGGCCAATGGGTGGCCACAGGAGGACACAGGTGTCTGCAGGGCAGAGACTGAGACTGTCCATGCCAACCTCACCTGCAGGATAGGTACTCAGAAGAAAAGTCTGAAAGAAAATATATCCAGAATGCAATAGTGGTCGTTTCTGGCATGTACCTCATCTTTTCCTGTTCTTTCTATCCATCTGGGGTTTTCCTAATGCTCGAACATCAGTACTACTTTGGAGTCCCAAAAAAAATAAAAGAAAACAATAAGAAGAGCTAGTCTTCCCCCCCCATGTCTCGACTATGGCTTCACAAAACATTGCAATTTTCTGTAGCTCCTTTGCATGATGACGTGGTGTTTGCCTTGTCTCCCTGGACCTCCTTAGTTGGCCTCATGGTGACACAGCATGTCCTTAGGGGCTCCTTGCATGCAGGTACTGGTCATGCTCTGTCATGGTCCAAAAGAGCTGTAGGCACAGTTCGTTCTGCTAATTTTCCAGGTCGACCAAGACTGGAGCAGATTCTCTTCGTATCTGTCCTCATCTATCTTGTGACTTTAATGCCATGGTCCTTGTCTGCCACCACACGCCCGTGTACATTCTCCTCTCTAACTCGTCCCTCCTGGCTCCCTGCTTTCCCAATAGTTCCATCCCCCAGCTGCTGTCCAACTCAACCTCCACCACCCACCAAATGAACTCTTGGGCTATTCTAAATATGCTCTGAAGCCCAGGCCTATGGCGTGCTGGCCCATGCTTGTAATCCCAGTACTTGGGAGGCTGACACAAAAGGATCACAGGTTCGCTGCCAGCCTCAGCTACTTAGTGAGGCCCTCCACAGTTTAGTGAGACCTTGTTTCAAAATAAAGAATAAAAAAATAGGGCTGGGGGTGTAGCTCAGAGGTAAAATGCCCCTGGGTTCAATCCCCAGTACCATAAAAGAAGAAAAAGAAAAGAAAAAGGTTTCTCTTAATAAGGATGCTTAAAATCTATGACAACTAAAATAAAAAAAATAATTGTTTAATGTAAAATATCCAGTCAGGGATCAAAATTTCAATTGTCTACAAGTCATAATTTTTGCACTTAACTTTTTTTTATCTATCTTTAGTGTGGTAAAATACAAGTAACTAATTACTTTTAATTATTTTTCATTTCAACCACTTATAAGTATATATATATATATATGTGTGTGTGTGTGTGTGTGTGTGTGTGTGTGTGTGTGTATTTGGAACTGGGAATTGAATCCAGAGGCATTCTACCTCCAAACTACACCCCCAGCCCTTTTTTTTTTTCTTATTTGGAAACAGGGTCTTACTAGGTTGCTGAGAGCCTTGCTAAGTAGCCGAGGCTAGCTTTGAACATGCTATCCTCCTGACTCAGCCTCCCCGGTTTACAAGCATAGGATTACAAGCATGCACTACCACGCCCCGCATAAGTATCCATTTAAATGACATTAAACACATTCACAATGTTGTATAATCATTGTCATTATCTATACCCAAAAATTTTTTACATCCTCCACATAAACTATGTGTCTATTAACCAATAAACTCTTCTTTCTCCATTCTCCCTAGCCCTTGGTAGCATCTGTTCTACACGCTGTGTCTATGAACTGGCATATTTAGGTCCTTCATAGAAGCAGAGTCACAGAATATCTATCCTGTGTCTGGCTTCTTTCACTACGCACCATGTTTTCAAAGTCATCCATTGTATAGCATATGTCAAGGTTTCCTTCCTGTTTGTTACTGAATAGTATTCCATTGCATAGATATACCAAATTTTGCACATCCGTTTATCTGTTGATGTTCATTGGAATTATTTCCATCATTTGCCTATTTCCTGTTTCTCAAATCAGCTTAGGTAAGTTGTCTTAAGGAATGATTCTATTGACTCTAGATAATATACTTCTTCATCTATAATGGACCATAGCATTCTCTTAAAATCCTTTTGTCTCTTCTGTTATTCAACTGGCTGCATTGTTGAGCCTGTTCTTGAACCTGTGATCCTACTATCTCAGCCTCCCAAGTACTCGGATTACAGGTGTGCCAACCCAAGCATGTGTTCCCCCTCTGGATGCCACCTAAGCTCAGAGTTCTTTCACTTAACCAATAGCCAGGCAGGGAGCTCTGGCCTCCTGGGCCCCTCCCAGGTCAATCCTGCAAACTCCATGTCCTCTCTGCTTGCCTCCAGGTGCAAGGCTCAGCTAGTCTGGGCCCTTGCACATGTCTTCAAGCTGCTCACCCATCACATTGCACCTCTGGGCCCCAAGTAAGTTTGAACACAAGGCTCTCCCTTAGCTCCTCAAATCAGAGAAGGGCCAAGAAGCCTGGAGTGGGGAGGCTGAAAATTACTTCCTCTGGTGCCTCCATGGAAGGCTGTCCCCAGGCAGGGGTCAGCTGCCCACAGCGCCTTTCATTACGTTCCCTCCCTCAGAGACCAGAAGCCCCCCACCCTCTCAGCTGCTGGGCCTCCTGTTTGGGTCTCCTGGGCTTAACTGAGAGCAGGACCTCCATGTCCTTCAGAGCCCGACCAGCAGGTGGCGCCAGAGGCAGGGTCCCATAATGAACAACATATCTTAGCACCTTGGGATGTACTGACAGTCGCCTAAAAAAATCCATATTTACCCAAAATCCATATTTGGAGAGAACGTTGGCTGTTTTTTCAGAGACCCATTCTGTTTAAAAGGTATCCAATACACATACATCGATTCATCACCTCTGTCTACAGCAACTGTATTAACATTCACGATGAATTGTGTTTCCTCCAAAAGCATCTCATCTCTTACCCGTTTTTTTCTTGGTCATCCTAGGGTTTCTCCCAAACGATGGCCAATGGCGAAAGTGATCAACATCTTCCCAAGATCAAACCGGATCACTGCCAGCTGCGGAGCAAAGGGCAGTTCCCTCCCTGAATGCGGATGTCTCGCGATAGCTCTTCCTGAGGCTTCAATGACAGAGCACACAGGACGGGCCCCGAGTGGGTGCACTTGGCGCGGAGGTGGCCCCGGGGGTTTCAGCGGGTGCTTCCTGATGAAGGGGGACTGTGGCTGTGCAGATGCCAAAACCAGACGGGGATGATGAGGGGCATCCTGGGCTTTGGCTGGCTACTCCCTTGACCTGACCTTCTCCACCAGAGGAGAGAGAACACAGCGCTGGTCGGCTAGGAGACCCAAATGTGGGTCTGGGTGGATCACAGCGCAGATGCTGGGCTTGGAGTCACCAAGGGCTTCGCCAGCTGTCTCCAAGGCCCGCAGGATCCGGTGACTGAAATTCTCATCCCCACATTTGACACAAGAGCCAAGAGTAGGTAGAGTAGGTGATTTTTTTATTTTTTTATTTTTTATTTTTTGGTACTGGGGATTGAACCCAGGGGCATTCTACTTCCTATCTATACCCCCAGCCCTATTTTTTATTCTTTACTTTTACTCTGAAACAGGGTCTCACTAAGTTGCAGAGGGCCTCACTAACCAGCTGAGGCTGGTCTAAAACCTAGATCATCCTGTCTCAGCCTCCCAAGTACTGGGATTAAAAGCATGTATCAATAGGCCTTGCTAGTAGGTGATTTTTTAAATTTGTTGCTTTCTGTAGTTGCCCATTCAAGTACAGGAGGCTCTGAATTTCCTGCAGTGAGAAAATCAAGCCTATGACAGAAAGTACCCGGGCCCGGCATTGAGATCCCACAGGCAGGTGTCTGCCACCACTGTGCCCAGTTTGCCTTCCGCCTGCTGCCTGGCCCCTGAGGCCACCCTGAGCTCCCTTAGTGCTTCTGCTCTCCCATCCTGCATGCCAGTCCAGCAGCCCCTTCTGGTCCAGCACACACGCTGTCCCGAGCCTTTTGCTATCTCTCAAGCCCTGTGTATAAGATGCCAAGGCATGACATTGGCTCTCCAGGTCCCTGCCTCCTTCATCTGACCTCCTGACCCCTGGGGGTCCTGTCCCCTCCACCCTGCTTCTGGACACCTGCACCTACTGACTTGCTGGTCGGTTCCCAAGGGGTCTTCCTTCTGATTGCTGAGCTTCTCCCTGTGCATGGCCCTTGCACATAAACCTGGGTCTGAATCAGCTTGGCTCTTCAACCCAATGGACTGACCTCTCCTGCCTGCCTATAAATCAAGGCACACCCCTCAAAAAAGTGTGCATGATGCACGCTTTTATCTCAGTACTCGGGAGGCTGAGACAGGAGGATTTCAGGTTTGAGGTCAGCCTCAGCAACATAGTGAGACCCTGTTTCAAACTAAAGAATAAAAAAAAAAAAGTAGGGCTAGGAGTGTAGGTTGGAGGTAGAATGCCCCTGAGTTCCATCCCTAGTAACACACACACACAAACACATACACACAGACACACACACACACACACACACACTCACTGAAGATGCTGTAACATTTGACCTTGAGCAACAGGACTTGCTGTGGTCACTCAAAACTAAAAGTGCTCGTTAGATCCCCAGAAGAGCTAACTCACTGCACTTGAGGCTGAACGGGCACATGACAGAGATGCTCCCCTGCAGAGAGTTCCAACTCGGACAGACAAATTGACGGCCTTCTCTGGAGGACAGGCTCGGGGCGTGCTCCCTGCTAAGGAGACTCCTGGTCATAAGGACAGCTCAGGTCCTCCCTGGGGCTTCTTATGGGTCATATCCGGAATGTTCCTGCAAAGCTCACACGGTGCAGGTCTGGTCCCTCTAGAGCAGTGTTCAGGGTGGGGTCTCTGGGAGGTGGTAGGATTGTGAGGGCTCTGACCTCATCAATGAATTAATACATTGATGGATCCATAAATGGGGTTGGGGGAGGGGGCTTTTTTACAAAACAGAATTCCTTCTCTGCTTCCTGGCTGCCGGGAGGTGAACAGCTTCACCCACCCACAGGCTCCCACCATGATATTCGGCTTCACCACAAGACCAGAAATAAAGGAGCCCAATGACCATGGACTGCAACAATGAGCACAAAAATCTTCCCTCCATTTAAGTTCTTTATGTCCAGTGTTTTTTTTCTTTGAAGTATTTGGAATTGAACCCAGGGGCATTCTACCTCTGAGCTACACCCCAGTCCTTTTTTTATTCTTTTTTTTTTAAACAGGATCTCACTAAGTTGCAGAGGACCTAAGTAGCTGCAGCTGGCAGTTAACCCTGATCCTCTTGTCTCAGCCTCCCAAGAAGTGGGATTACAAACATGCGCAACCAAACACAATTGAATTTTTTAATTTTTTTTTTAACAGCAACAGAAATCTGACACAGGGCTGTGAATGTTCTTTATGACTGCAGGATACCAATAAGCAGAGAGATTATAAGCCAAGTCTGCTACGTATTGCAAACACTGAAGAGGTGGATTTTGTTAGTGAGGTAAACACTGGGTAGACAGGCCACAACAACCACTGTCTCCGGCTGACCTTTTCATCCTGTGAGTCCCAGGAATGAGGGTGCTCTCAAAGAGCAGCATGGAAACTGGGGAGGCCTAGAGAGGCCCAGTGACTGGTCCCTGGTCACACACCCAGCAAGAATGAGAATCGAGGTCTGAACCCAGTTCTATCTGCTAATAGCTTGGACAGCGCAGCACCCAGGCCTGGCAGGGGAGAATGGAAGGGTGTATTGGTGTAAGTGTGACCAATTGTACCAATTATGGTCAAGAGAGGATGATAGGGCCTCAGCCCCTGGGACACATGGAGGGTTCCTATGTAAGGAAGATGCCCAGGCCAGCGAGACCCAGGAAGTGACCTCATTTCCCTGAGGATAACCAAACAGAAGACGGAACCCTGGTATCTGGGCACCCGGAGCTTGGCTCACTTGCCCGGAGACTCTGGTCAGAGCAGCATGTTCTGTGGCTGTCTCCCAGTTTGTGGATGCTCAGGCCTCAGGAAGTCGTGCAGTGAGGGCTTGGCCCACATCTGGAGGCGCTGGATTCGCCCTGTCCCCAGGGTCTCTGGAGATTTTTTCAGAACACCTCCAATGTGGCACAGGGTCACCAGGGCAGGTCAGACTAGACACACTCACCACTCTACTCCTCCATCCTTTGGACAGCCCTGACCCCCCAAGGATGTGTGACTATGAGAGTGTGTGTGTGTGTGTGTGTGTGTGTGTGTGTGTGTGTGTGTAAATCCTTCTGTATGATTTTCATGTACCTGCATGACAACAACTCAAGCTGTACTTTACTGCCTTCTTGGTCCAACCCAAGGTGAGAATGAGGCCATCTTGTCCCTGCCTGAGTCTTCCAATTCAGAGACCCTGGATTCCCTGGAGCTGAGGCAGATGGTAAATGACTTGGTGCCCGCCCTATACAGAGGGAACACTGGTATTCTCCATGAATTCCTGGGAAAATGCCTAAGATTTGAGTGCACTGAGAAGGTCCTGAAGATGCTGCTCATAAGTTGAGCCCCAACCTCTAGCTCGGGGGGTGCTTTGACCTCCTGGCTGGACCTTAGGGATGTCCTGCACCTCTCTGAGCCCAGGGTCATAAGTAGATACTGGGTTGTTGAGAAATCCACCCTCAGCTTCTGAAATGGACCAAGTATGGAGAATTCTGGCAAAGCCTGCCCCAGTCAGGGCCTAAACAGTCACTGTTCAGGGCTATGGGTTCTGGTGTGGGATTGCTTTTTGGCCATGAAGAAGCTCTCTGCCAGGGGCCCGACTCCTCTGAGGTCTCATCCAAAGCACTTGCCTTATTCCTAAAAGAGGCACCAGTTTCCATAGGGGGCAGGGGGGACCCAACTGACTAGAGCCAGGCAGGAACTCTGGGGATTGGTAGACAGAGCCAGGCCCCGGAGATACCTGGGAAGGAGCTGGTTGGAGTCATTCATAGGATGAACATGCATGAAGTACCTACTGTGTGCAGACACATTCCAAGGCACGTAGCATGAGTGAGTGGAAAGGCAGGAAAGTCCCTACCATCAGGCCCTTCCCAACAAGGGGTTACCGGTTCCCCAGCTGCCATAGGGAGATATGACAGTGGGTATGACACTCTGCTGGCCTCCCAAGATATGGCTGCCTCGTGCTCAACTGAGGGGCGGCTGGAGGAACACAGGAGAAGCTTAAAGAGTGAGTGTCCCTGGAATCGGGGCCATGACGGGGACTGGGGTTGAGGTGGGCAAAGGGTGCCTGTTATCCCTTGGATTGCTATAGGCAGGCTGAGGTCTGGGGCTCCACCTGCAGCAGGAAAGGCTGAGCGCCAGAGGTCAGCCCTGGGCATCTAGTGAGCTGAGGGGAGACAGATGCTCAGAGCTGGTCCTTAGGAGAATCCGTCCCTGCCACAGACCATGGCAGCCAGACTGGCCCTCCTGTGCTCCATCCAAGCACAATGTGTGAGGAGCAATGGGCACATTCCAGGGCCACCCCTGGTCATGGTAGGAAGGCCATAGGCTTCAGCAGGATGGTGTCAGTGAGTAGGCAGGACCCACAGGGACTCACAGACAATGATGCAGCAAGACAGCAGTAGGCCCAGACTGAGGTGACCCCAGGCTGCTGTGAATCTGGGCAGTGCAATGTCACCTCCTGGAATGTGCCTAACACTCGGGAGGGGCTGGGGGTGCAGGCTGGACAGTGTCGGGCTTTCCTTGAGAAGGAGAAATCTGCTCACACCATTGGTCTGGGCCTCCTTCAGTGCCAGGGTCTGGCGGCCTCTGTTTAATGACCTGGCCAGCCAGTGGCTGAGCAGCCAAATGGGCTTGTGTTCAGCTGGACTGGTCTTCAGAAGGTCTGGTGGGTCAAGTAACCGTCCCACACAGGTGCCACAGGAGGCCTGGGAAGGAGAGGCCAGGCCTCTAACTGTAGCCCACCTGCCCACAGAGCCAAGCGCAGCATCCTGTGGACCTAGGCTGTACCAGATTCAGATCACTTTTTCCAGCCTCCCTACTTTCCCGGGTTCAAGCTCCTCCTAAGCGATGTGCAGCTCAAATTTCCCGGATTCAAGCTGGAGCACCGTGTGCATTTGCTTATGTATCAGCTAAGGAAGCTGGAGGACCCAGACTCCAGTGAGAATGAGCTGGAGGAGGAGGAGGAGGAGGAGGAGGCGGCAATGGCCTGTGGTAGGTACCTAGGAGCACCTGTGGGAAGGGGCTGGGAACCGCAGCAGGCTCCAAGGCTGGCATTGGTTGAGACAAGGGCAAACCTGGTCCCTCAGACAGGAGAGCAGAGTCTGGGAAATCCTGCTGTTGTGGGCTCTGGGGGCCCCACTTCTCTGACAAGCAGAGGAGTTCTCAGTCTAGGGGAGGTCTCTTGGAAAGCCCATCATTTTGGGGGTCTCTTCTCCTGTGGACATAGCACTTGATCCAGAGCTAAATCTCAATCCCCCTGCAGAGCCAGCACCAGACCCTGTGGTGGACCAACAGCTGGATCCAGGGCATGCTCTGGTGTCAGCCAAAGAGCAGAAGCCAGTTGTTACCCTGGATCCAGAAGCGGTTCTGGAAATGGTAAGTCACCTGCCCTGGCATTGAAGTCGGCTTTGGCACCCTTTTCTTCTTTGAAGCCTTCCTGGGTGTCCTTGAGGGCCAAAGACCCAGGTCTAGTGAGGAGAAGCCTGCCCTGGTGCTGATTTGTCTTGACTCAAGGAAGGAGCTGCTCATCATCATGGAAGTTGTGAGAGGCTCGAATGGGCTGGGCAGGGTGGTGCCCACCTTCCTACTGGCCTCCTGTAATGGTGAAGCTGCCTTCCTTGCCTCAGAGCCCCTGTGTCTGTCTGAATCCCAGCTCCACCATTGCAAACCATGTGACTAGATCAAGATTCTTCAGCCAGAGACCAGTGGCTGGGGCCCCTCATTCCCAGGTCTCCAAAGGCCTTGAGTCTCTTATCTCATTGCCGGAAGAGTTAGTCCTTTCTGCCTTTGCCCTTGAACTACACTCCTGCCCTTCACCCTGGGT
>PVLC010008926.1:0-56196 GCA_004027655.1 Graphiurus murinus
AAGCAAAATGAACAGTCGTCCTCTGTACAATCAATTGAACAACTCTGCAATCTACCCAGGTCAGCATCTGTGATGACACACTAAGAAAGCCACTTTCAGCCTTGTTCGTTAGGTGGATCATGCCATGTATTAGGTAAAATCTTACTGAGGAGCTTGACTAATATCTGGAACTAAGTTTTGTGTAAATATTTTGGTGTATTCTGTATGTCTTTGGTGTATTCTGTATGTCTTCTTCTATTGCACTTATCACCTTGTCTTCTGAGTATCAGTATATCTAACTCCTCACAAAACTCCAATTCTTTAAGAGTATATATTATTTGTGGATTATAACCCCTTTTTTCTGTGAATTCTGGGCACTAGTATATTATCATATAGCTGGTGTCTAATAAATTTTGATTGATATTAGTAAAATGTATATAGTGTTTATCATCTGCCAGGCCCTATTCAAAACATTTTACATATATTAGTGCACACAACTCTTAAAACAAACCTATTAACTAAGAACTATAAATATCCTCATTTTGGATACAAAAGAGCTGAGACAAGAGAGACAAAGAGCAAGAGAGGGAAGAAAAAGCCCAGCTCTCAAACTCATCTCCGCACTGCCCTCTTGTAAACTAAATGAATGAATGGACTGAAGGTTAGAGATGAGGGAATTTGTGCTGTGTGAATGAGTTTCAGAACTTTGTGTTAAAATATGAATGGATCTCATGTGAGATTTAGCGTGCATCAGATTTGGAATGCTGCTTTGGAAAATAGCAGAAGATGAGCTCACAGCACGTGGTGGTAATTACGTAGCAGTTTATAATGGGGCAATCAGCATAATTTCATCATACCCTAAATATTCTTGGTGGCTGAGAAGGAAGAATTGATAATAATAGATACAATGTATTGAGAATTTGCTGCATGGCAGGCACTGAGCTAAGAGCTTACCATATAGTATCTCATTTAATTCTCAGAGACTCTATTGTATTGAAAAGAAATTTTCCCGTTTTGCAATAAGGACAGCTGGTATCTGGTATAGAAAGAGTTATAATATATGTCTTCTTGGTCCTAGGCCCTTCATTTCTCTGTTTGGACAGAGTAGGGGCAGATTTTCTGGAACTGCTGTAGGAAGTATAGAGGAAATAAGAAAAATAGAGAAAGTGAATCTATGTTTATCTAAGTGCACTATTCAGAACACTTAATAAGAAATTGGACAATCCCTATCTCATTGGGTAGTTATGGGGAGTTTATAGAAGTAAAGTTTGAAATAGTCTGAGATATCACTGTTGTTGACAGGATCTATTATAAGGTATATGTATGTGTTCTTATTAATGATTCTTGTTTCTAAGTATAAAAATAGTAAGATTCCTGGGAATTACTTTAGAAGAAAAAGAAAACACAGAAAGGAAGTAAACAGACACATTTCTTTCAAATCAGCTACTCAAAACAAGAATTAATCATTTTTTCACAACATTGTCTGAGACATACCATTAAATCAAGTAGAATTGATTTTTGGTGTCAGTAGTGGGCCAGTTTCAGGACACTCTCCATGGATGCTCAGCTCTCATATAAAATGACAAAGTAGTGTTTGCATAGAATCTGTGCACATATTCCTATATTCTTCAAATGATTTCTCAATTATTTATAATATGTAACAAAATGTAAATACTATGTAAATTGTTGTTATATTATATTGTTTAGGGAATTGTGACAAAGAAAAAAGTTTGTATATGCTCAATATAGATGCAATCTCTTTTTTTCCAATTTTTTTTTATCTTCAGATGTAGAACCTATGCCTATGGAAGGCTCACTGTATTAAGAATTGTAGGTCAATGGTGGAGCACTTGCCTAGAATGTGTGAGGCCCTGGGCTCAATCCCCAGTACCACAGGGAAAAACTAACAAATGGATGATTATCCATGTTGAAGAATGAATGCTTAAATTACTCTTTAGAGTAATAGGTATCTTAATGGGCTTGCTACTTGTAATTATATTTACGTTCATCTCTTTCCATGTTGCAGAATAACTAAAGGAGAGAGTAAGACAATTATTAAATCTACATCTTGTCTTCATTTACAAGAGTATGTTGTTATATCACAGATATTTGCATTTGCATGATGCTTCCTGTATCAAACATTTCTCATGCTTGTTAGATAGATATAGGATCTTCTCAAGAGAGTCTACTAATAAGCTACAGATTACAGTTTGTGTCAATAATTGTAAGAAACTAAAAGACAAGTTATGAAACTGGACATACAATGAATAAAATTGCAGAAAATCAATATTTCTTTTTGACAGTCTAATCAACCATCTAAAAATTGCCACTGAATACTCTAGCTGTTACCCAGAGATATTTTGCAGCCAGACTGGATCTTAGATGTTCAGAGTGTCTCTCATTGACCTTCTGTGCAGTTTAATTGATTTTTTTCACTTTGAAAACAATATAAACTATTATGTTTTCAATTATAGGATTGAAAATGAGCAATAACCTTAAAAATGTTTATATAATCATATAGAGGTGGTGATCCTCTCCTATTCCTAGTCTGGCAGGGACCTTGGCAGAGAGAATGTCCTATCTGACCCATGCTTCCAGAAAGACTATGGCAGGAAGTGGGAGGAATCCTTCACAGGTTCTCAAATGTGAAACGTGGCCTTGCTGTCCACATTGCATTGGGAAAATCAAATCACATCTTAGAAGGAAGTGAGAAAGCCTATGCCTCTAGTTTGCTTGTCCAGACAGGATGCAGAGTATTCAGTACTGCTGTAAAGATAGCAGTACCAGGACAGCAACCTGGCCCTACATAGCAAAGCTGGCTCCTGCCCCATGTGGACTTCATCATGAGAGATGGAGTAGGTGAGAGAGAGCAGCCTGTGGCTCTACTCCCCCCAAACATTATCTCCTTCATCGGAAAAAAATCTTAGAATAATGTTCACTTATTTATTGTCACCAACATATTTTAGGCAGTGTTTTCAAAACTAGATTCATCAATGAATAAGATTAAATCCCTACCTTGGGAGCAGGGAAACTTTTGGGAAGAACACACATATAACAAATAATTAGAATATAGTCAAAATGTTAAGAGGTGAGAGCCTGCTTTGGTGGTTATCATTGCTGATCCCAGTATCTCTGTCCCAATAGCCCTTGGTCTCTCCTAATTCCCAGTTACTCCTAAGCTGCTGTGAGAGTGAACATCATTTTAAATTTTTATATAAAATCTATAGTTCAATAAACTGTAAATCAAAACCTGAGGGCCTCCCTGTGAATACATTAAAATATTCTTTTTATTTCCTCTCTACATTTTGACTAACTTTAGAATAGGCAATATTTTTAATGAAACTCTCTGGATAAGACAAGTGTTACCATTCTGGTTCTATTCACTTGTGCTTTGCTTTGTCTGTGGGGAGCAAAAAGTAGATTCGAGGATTATTGGTTTGATGTTGATATTCAATGGAGTTCATTCATGACCTAGAACAAAACTATTTTTACCTGCATTTTCCAATTTGATTTCTGAACAAATAAGATAACCAGAAAAATCACCGTAGTATGCACTAGATGTCCATGCAGTCAGTAATTAATTTAATTCACTAGTTACTGAAAAGTATGTATTTCCAAAAAGGGGAGAAAGCAAGCACTGTGAAGACATTTTTTTAATCATCACTTGGCTGGTTTTTCTTTTTAGCTAATGCACTATTTCTGATGAGATGAAACTATTCAGGATTGGTGGTCTGCATTTCCAAATCAGCGTTCTTTTCTGGGTTAGAAATGGCATAGTCTTCTTTAATTCTGCTTGCCCTCTCCTCATGCTAGCCACATGTGCTGTGTGGGGGAATGCTGGAGGCCTGCTAATGTTGTATTTCAAAAGGCAAATTAGACTCAACCCAAAAGAAAATAAAAAGTAAAAGGAGTAGATACCTGGCAGAGGTCTACATTCTGATTATGCTGCTGTTAGCAAGCTCTCCACTGTTGGCCATGGCCAGCCCCCTCCTGGTGCTTCAGGGGCTCAGCCAGCTCCATCTACAATAACTGAGCAGCCTCTTTGCACTTCTCTCCTTAAACCAGAGACAACAAGATAGAAAAAAAAAATCCATATAGTAAGAATCTCTGAAAAACAGGCACACTGGCGTATTGCATAAATGTCTACAAAATAGTACTGCTATTGTTCCTATTTTGCACAGCAAGTTTGATGATTATTTTAGCAGTGTCTCTGAGTGACCCTGGCACACGGTGCGCCTGAATTATGAATCTTAAGTGATAGTGGTGGTAAGGGATTGGGAGGACTAAGATGATAGTATCAAAGGAAAACGGGACTAAAACACCATTAATGCTGACCTGATTTACTCTATTTCATTAGTTGGACATTTGGTGATTTATTTAAGAAACAACTGATGAAAATAGCAGATGCTGGGTATTCAGTATATATTTCATGTTCTTATCTTTTATCCCTTGATTGATAAACTCTATTGTATAAATTCTATGAACATGATCAAAAGCAACCTGCTATTTGCAATTGAGACTCAAGAATAAAAAAATGCTAGTCTACTTAAAGCTTTTTTGAAATTAGAGAAATAAATGAAAAGTTACTCTGCAAAACTACTTGATTTGTTATTTTATGATCTTTTAAATAAACTGTTTACTTTTAGATAATTGTAGATTCGCAGACACTTGTAAAAAATAATATGTTGCTGATTAATTTGCAGTGTGACAATGTGAGGAACTCTCTTAGCCAGCTTCCTAGAGAAAGTGTAAAGAAACAACTATTTAGCTGTTCTGAAAATGGACTTAAGGACAAATCAGAAATGGAGAAACTTATCAAGAAAAGTTGTAAGAAGTGTGTGAGGAAGGCAAGAATTGTTGATATTTGAGCTAAAATTTGTTCATCTCACCAGCCCTCCTATCTCAGTGAGGAAGATATTCCATGTGAAGCTGCTCCAGCTAAACCCAGGGCTTTCTGTGCCCCGTACCCAGCCAGAGGGTGATCTTCAAAGGAGGAATTAAACTATTGCATTTCTCATCTTGACCTCAGCTATTTGTTGCCTAAGTGTGTCGAGGATTAGGGGCTCTTTTCAACTCCATCCACTTCCAGTTTGTAGAAATGGAGACCCTGCATTGAGTACAGCATGATGATAAGATGGGGACCTGGACTGTCACTGTTCCCACTTGGGACATGATAGTCCTCACCTGGAGAGGCAAGCTGGAGGATCTCTGGCTTCTGCTTGTCTTCACACTGAGCACCGGACTCCTAGAGTACAGGTGCCACTCAGAGAAGCCTGCCACTGTCCAAAACCCAGGCCTAGACCTCTGCTTGAAATTTTGCCTTGGGAAAGAAGCAGGACAATCCAGAGAATAATCCAGAGAATATTATGCTACGTGAGATCATGTAGTCCTAGAAAGTCAAAGGTTCCATGTTTTCTCTCATATGTGAAAGCTACAGAGAGAAGAGGACACAAAAGGGACTTTAGATAAAGAGGAGAGAGACCCGTAGAATAAATAGGGAAAGGGATTGAAAGAAGGGAAGTAAGGAGGGGAAAAAGAACTGATGAGGGAAACAGTTCAGATAGGGTAGGTAGCAGGGTAGTATCTTCAGGAAAACACACCAAGGGCTATGTGCATGTATGCTTGTACCACTGACTCTTACTGTGATATATAATTACACACACACACACACACACACACACACACACACACACGTGTATATCAGACCATAAAATAGCTTCTAATCTCTTCCCCAAGAAAATGACTTCATATACAACAGATCATTGAGTTTAAATCTTGGAGAACTACCAGATACAGTGAAGGTTATGGTGAAAAGAAAACTGGGGGATTAAAGAAATTCATCTTGAACTATAGATGGGCCAGTTTGAAGAAGAGAGCAGGGGGATTCAATAACAGCCATGTTGCTGCATCCTCCAGAGAGAATGAGCATGGTCTTCACAGGGCAGAAAGAAACAAAAGAAGGGGGAAAACCACCTTCTTCAGGGCTTTTCATAAAGACCCTAATCACATTCCCTCTTAAAGGACTCACCACTTAATACTGTCACAGCAGCCATTAAGTCTCAACCTACAAATTGTAGGAGCTACATTCAAACAATATCAGTGAATGAATTCAAATAAAATACTCTCTTTTAAGTTTCTCACTTAAACTTTCATTTCAACAAACTAATCAGACCATCTGGAATTTAAAAAGGTAGGCTAATAAATGATACTTAGATTCAGGTTTATTTCTCAAGTTATTTAAACAATTGCTGTTATAAATGCTTTAAAATGTATTTCCGTTTACAAACAGTTAAATATATTTAGTTATATGAAACACTAAGACACTAATCTTGGATTTGAGAGTCATAATATCTATAGGCATAATACCAGAAGAAGCCCATTTTGTTAGCTCTCCATTAGTATAACCAAATACCTGTGGTGATTAATTTATAAAGATAAAATACTTATTTCTCCTCACAGTTTTGGAGGTTCTAGCCCACATTTGCATAGACCAATTGTTTTGGGCCTCTGGTGGGCAGGACAAATAGCAATAGTGGGCAGCACACGGCAGAGTAAACTACTTATCTCTTGGCCAGGAAGAAAAAAAAAAAGAAAAAGAAAACAAAAAAGGAAAAGAAAGAGAAAATGAAAAAGGAAAATAAAAAGAAGAAAAGGAAAAGGGCTGGCCATATAATCTGTTCCAAGGACATGCCCCCAGGTACCTAAAGACTTCCCATAGGAAAAATCCCTCCTCCAAAAGGTTCAGAACACCTCCCCTGGTGTGGATCCTAAGAATTTAGCACAAGAACTTTTAGGGAACATTTCTATAAACTATAGAACTTGTAAATCTATGTTCCAATGTAAGTGAAACATTGTATTATGTCCAATTAAATTATTTTAAAGATATTTTTATTCTTAAATTTTCATCTCCATGTGAAAATTGGACAGTGTAGGTCAGAATAATTACTCAAGAGACCTGATTATGTCTTATTATAAGTATGGAAAATAAAAACACAAAACAAAATTATCCTTTGCACATAGACATTTCAGTACATTTTTTTCCTTATATGGTTAAGGAAGTAAAGATGAAAAATACATGGCATAGAACATTTGGGAAATGTTTTTATAGTTGTCATGTGGGTTTAAGGAAGTCCTTTTTTAGGAAATTGTAAGGTTACTGGCATTGTGTGTGAAGAACAGTGGCCAGGTCACTTCTACAGAAGTTGGGAAGAAACCACTGAAGCAATTTCCAGAAGGAATGGCACTGGCCCAGGAACATCTGGAAAAGCTCTTTTAACTATTGATCTTTCCGTAAAGACATAGGACTGTGTTAAGACTTATGGTAATGCAATAAGCTAAAATTATGGATAAAATTTAGGAAAATATGGGAATAATCATTCAAACAGATTATATTATTTAACCTAAAAACTTAATAATGATAGGAACAATTTTCACAAGAAGCATGCATTGCTGTCCTAAGAAGCCCTCCAGGAAAGACATTGTGAAGTTGCAAAATTAGAATTGACACAAGTGGAAAATCAGCAATTAGCACTTTTCCTTAAAGTCATGTTCGGGGCAGTAGATGGGACACAAGAGTAGGAATCTATGATAAAAAAAGAAAAAGTATGAATTAACAGTAGCAATATATTTAAACAGATAACTAGCTGCTAAAATCATGAATATAAGAATAAATTATAAAAAGTAATAGACAGACACACAACATAATAATAAGAAGAAAACAACAACAATAAAAAAAATTACCAGTGGGAATCCAGACTGAGGACAAGATTGTCCTTGAGATTTCCATTGTTTCTAAACTTCACACAAAAATAAAATAACTCACAAATCTATATATGCCCACTAATTAATAAATCTTATTGCATTTTTTCTAATTCCTAAGGCAATACAAGTTCACTGTAGAACTTTTGAAAAGATATTAACAGGTAAAAGAAGTTATCCCATAACAGGTAAAAGAAGTTATCCCATAAGTAACTGCCCACATCTTGAAAGTCATATATGTATATGTTTATAATACCAGATTATACTGACTATATGTGTCTCCTACTGCTAGTGTAAACAAATTACCACAGATTCAAATTCAAACTAAAAAATTACCATAAATGCCAAAAACAACTCTCATGAGAGTAAATCTTATTGAGATTTACCCTTTCATTGTTCTGGAGGTCAGATGTCTTAAATCAGTTTCACTGGACCAAAGTCACAGTATCAGCAGGGCTGAGTCCTTCCATTTCTTATGATTTTCATTATTTTCTGGTGCTTGTATTCTTTGGCTGTGTCACTTTTCCTCATCTTCAAACCATATCACTCCTATTTCTGATCCTGTCAACCTATTACCTTTTTATCTGGCTCTTGCACTTTGTGTACACTTATAAGGATCCTTATGACTATTTTGGGTCCATCTGGATAATCCAGGATAATGTCCCCATCTCAAAATTCTTCATTTGATCACTATTATAAAGTTCCTTTTGCTATATAAGGAAAGATTCATAGGTTCAAGGGATTACACTGTGGTCATTCTTGAGGGCCATTATTCTGCCTAAAACAACAATAATAATACTTTGTTTTCCTTCCTATAATGATGTATCAGAAATGATAAATGTCAGAAAGCATTCTCTAAATGAACAAGCTAACACTGAAAAATCTTTAATATCCAAGAAATGAATAACACTTACATAGTTAATAGAGATCTTACATTTCTGAAATACATGGGTGGGTAGATAATAGGTAATCACCAAAGAGTTTTGTGAAGATAGTTCAGCCTAGAAACTTTGCTCCATTTATGACATTTTGTAGTATTGTATCATTCCTCCCCCAACCCTTTTTGGTGGAAATTACTCCCAGATTCTTTTTTTTTTATTCCTTATGACACTGGAGATTGAACCCAGGAACATTCTACCTCTAAGATACAACCCCAGCCCTTTAAAAAAAATGTATTTATTTATTTATTTATTTATTTATTTATTTATTTATTTATTTATTTGTTTGTTTTGCAGAACTGGGGATTGGACCCAGAGGCATTCTACCTCCGAGTTACACCCCTAGTCCTATTTTTTATTCTTTATTTTGAAACAGGGTCTCACTAAGTTGGGGAGGGCCTCACTAAGCACCTGAGGCTGACCTCTAACCTGCTATCCTCTTGTCTCAAATTCCCAAGTACTGGGATTACAAGTGTGCCCCACCACGTCCGGCTCATTTTTTATTTTGAAACAGGATCTCATCTCACTAGGCTACTGAGAGTCTTGCTACATTACTGAGGCTGTCCTTGAACATGTGATCCTCCTGTCTCAGCCTCCAAGATCATTTTAATGAGTTCACTGTAATTGATTTGGGCGTAAGTACTTCTTTTTTTCTGTCTTCCTAAGTCTTATATAGAGAGAATGGGAATGTTTACACTGATCAGCATTTGTCAAATGATATTTATCTAAAATGTCTCAATTTTGAAATAATTGGGTTTATTCTGACATTTACAGTTTAAAAATCAGTTCCTTTAAGAACAATGTTGAAAAAATAGCATCTGGCCATTTCCATTTTCTTTCCTTGTTATAAGACTATACGAGTTTAAGTAGTAGATATATCTCAACCTATTTTGTGTATTTGTATTGGTTTGTCTCCAAGCACAACTAAAAACATTTTTATTGATTGACTTACAAGTATTTTAAGACTAAACACCAAGTACTATTCTTAGAATATAGGACATGTATCTATGACCAGATAAATTAAAATAAAACTGAATCCTTGATTTAACCTTCTTTACAGCTGCTATAGTATAGTTGTGGCATGTCTCCCAAAGGCCATGTGGTGAAGGCTTGATCCCTGGCCCTCAGAACTATTGGGAAGTGATGGAGCACTCAGGAGGTGGGGACTGGTGGTAGGAAGTAGGTCACTGGGGGCATGTCCCTGAAGGGAATATGGAGACCCTGGCTCTTTCTTCTGTCTCTACTTCCTGGACATTGTGAAGTGAACAGGACTTCTTTGCCACATGCTTCACCATGATGTACTTTAATGAAAAAAGTTTTCATTATTGAATCACTTGAAGGTGTTTTATTTTCAAGACCTCCATAAATCAAAACCAATGACAATTTATTTATCTTGATCTGCTTTACCCACATTTAAACTAATTCAGGTAAGGCATCCTGCCTCACAAAGAACTTCTTCTATGACAGGATTAGCTTCTACTCAGACACCTGATACTACATTCATATTCTTTTGCTTACATCAAAGCTTATTTACAGGATGTTTCTTAGTGATCGTATGTCGGGGGCAGAGAGGCTGATCAGAGTTGGAATTTACACTTTGAGGAAACTCCTCCTCAGCAGCCACAGAGATTATGCAAAAACAGGTTCTATCTGTTATCTTGCTGAGACTCTTATCTGATAAAGACAGTCAACCTTGACCAATCATGCAAGCCCACACAAGCTTACCTGATCCCTCTGACCCCACCCCTCACCTCTAACTATTTAAGCAGCCCCTTCGTTTAATAAAGATTGAGGCTTGATCAGAATCCTGTCTTGCCTCCATTCTTCGCGTCGCTTGTTTGCTTCATTCCTTTAGGTTAAGCCGCCTCGGTCTCCCGTTCCCAACCCCAGCCGGCCGGGGCAATCATACATTACAGTCCAGGAAGCTGGAAGTAGTGCTCTAGTATTAATGGCAGATAATGAATATGTTGTTATTTCCATTTAGAAAGTGAAGGGCATTTTGGCAGATATTTAATATCTGATTCCATAGTTTTCATTACTGTGACCATATGGGGTTAGTCAGGAAGATGATTTGAAGAGAAGACAGAGACCAGCCTCTCTTACTCCTCCAGTCACACAATGATGGAATTATTAGCATTTTACTGAATTCCCCAGAGATCTGGGAACTGTCATTAATTCATTTCAAATCTTTCAAATACTGGCATAGTGCCCAGCACTCTCCCTTGTCTTATCTCCCACCATCCACATTAAAAATTGCAGTTTAATAATATCAAATGTATATTCACACCCTATTGTTTCAGCTATTTTTGTCCTTATTCATGGTTTTTCTTTTTGTTGTAAATTCCTTTCATGCCCCCTTTCAGGCCCTTTCTTTGGGGTCCACACAGCTTAAGACTGAGTCATCCCTTCTAGGTTTCTTCCTCTCGTGTCCCAGGGCAAACTGCACAAATGGTCACTGTAAAACTATCACACTGATAAAATTATGTGTCTCATGTCTACTTACATGGCAAGACTAGAAATATTACCATGGGTAGTAGTTTTATTTTATTGACTTTGCAGTTTGGCATATATACTTCATAAATTTTTATGGAATATGTTTGCATTAATCCTATTTAAGTGTTGCTCAATTTCTTGAATCTGTAGGTTTATTTATGAGCCAAATTTGGGGACCTTCTA
Source organism: Graphiurus murinus (assembly GCA_004027655.1). Classification (NCBI taxonomy): domain Eukaryota; kingdom Metazoa; phylum Chordata; class Mammalia; order Rodentia; family Gliridae; genus Graphiurus; species Graphiurus murinus. Next base: position 11,352 of record PVLC010008926.1, read on the forward strand.
CCTTTTCTTAAATGTTCTGTAAGAACTTGAAACCCACTCTCCTCCTTTTCTCTTTCCAGAACTATGATGTCACAAATGTGAGATCTTTTAGTACACGTTTCATAGATTACATTTTAATAGTGTGCAAAATTGTTGAAAGTTCCCAGTTAATTGGAGAAAATGCATGTAACAATTCCATTTATGTCTAATTCTGTCCTAGCATGACTTTTTATATTTCATGCTAATTTTCATCTAGAAAGTACATTTTTAAAGGAACAAATGTGTTTCTCAGACCTAATAATGAACCAGTCTCATCATGTAGTAGACACCTAATTTGATGAAAAACTTACTGATGTGGAAACAATACAGTTTGCCTTTTAAAAACTGATTAAGGAAACATGACTCTTTTGGCTTTAAGTGCCCTGCAGCTACTCTATTAAGCTTGCTGCCACCAGTCTCCTTAAGCTTGCAAGGCTTGATTGTAACCCATGTACTAACTATCTCTAGTGATTTCCTTCCCTGGGCACCAGGAGAGATACATGGCAAGCCCAGTCTTCAGAGCCTAGTATTAATTGATTATTCCCTTCTGGAAATCATTTTGCTATTTCTGTGCAAACTTTGGCCAAAAACATAATTATTAGCATTTAGTGCAATTTGCCTGATATTTGCTCATGAAATTGCCGTTATAAAAGAAGTTAGCATACTCAAGAATATCATCCAATATATGACAGGACAGGTATAGAGGCATGTTCACAGGTTGCTATTCAACATCCTGAAAGGCTTTTTAAAAAATAATTTTTCAAATGCAAAATCTTGAAATTCAATATTCAGATAATTTAATTATTCTTTTAAAGTTCTCATTTTATTTTATCTCATAATGAGAAGTGAATTAAAACATTATGTTAAGTGAGATTAGTTAGTCACAAAAAGTAAAAAATCATATGCTCTCCCTAATATGAAGAAGCTAGGGAGAAAGTGGGTCATAAGAGGGACTCTAGGTGAAGAAGGAGAAACATTAGATGAGCAAAGAAGATTACTCATCTGAAGGGGATGGGGGGGCACCCTAATGCACATGATGTACTTTCACAAACATATCAAAGTCAATGACTAAAATGAACTTGAAAAGGAGGGGAGGGTGAGGGAGTGGGACAGGAATTGTGGAAGGGTTAAACTAGAGATATGTACATGTATGCCTTTACCAGCTTGTACCTCACAAAGATGTATGATTACAATGCATCAATAATAAAAAAAAGAAGTGCATTTAATTTGCTTCACAACACTGAGATTTATTTATGAACCAATATGTATACAAATATGAATAATTTATCTATTGTCTAATCATTACAAAATATTATTAACCCCACACAAAATATTTGCTGTGTGCCTACGAAAGAGTATAAGATTGATTGACAGTAAAATTGGAATATTTGCTACATCTGTATATTGAGAATTTTGTCCTGGTAAGATAAATTGCATACTCAGAATTTGTTTAAAAATATTTTCTTAGTCTGTTTGGGCTGCTATTACACAATACTATAGACTGGATGAATTATAAACAAGAGAAGTTTATTTCCCACAGTTCTGGAGCAAGGGAAACCCAAAATCATTGTGCCATCAGGTTTGATGTCTAAGAAAGATCTGCTTCCTAGTTCACAGAAGAGTATTTTCTTGTAGTCTAACATAGTAAAAGAGAGGAAGAGAACTCTGGTGTCTCTATTATAAGAGCATAATAGCATCATGAAGGCCCCATACTTGTGACCTAATCATCTCCCAAAGTCCCACCTCATAATTCCATCAAATTGGGAGTTAGATTTTTCAACACATAAATTTTGAAGAGGACATAAACATTCAATCCATAGCACTTATTTTTTAAGTTTAGAATGGGTAGTCAACCTATCATGCAAAGACAAAATAATATGAAAAAAGAACTAATAAAACTCTTCTATCCTTAACCCATGGATCTAATTTCCACATTGCCCTAACCAGTATTCATTTGCTAAGGGCTTACTTGCAAGCCTGTAGTGCTACTAGGAGGTGGGGCCTAGTTAGAGGAATTAGGTCACCAGAAACCTTCTTTGAAGGGTATATTTTGTCCCTGGCCCCTCCTTTTCTCTCCCTTGTTTCTCGGTTTCTCAGAATCTGTCTGTCTGTCTCTGCCTTCTACTCTCTGGCCTCCATGAAGTGTGCAACGCTGTTCTGCAGGCCCTCTCTACAGTGGTGCTTGCTCTCACCGCAGGCCTAGGAACCATGAAGCCAAGAGGTCATAGACTGAAACCTCTGAAATTTTAAGCTGAAACAAATCCTCCCCCCTTCAAGTTGCTTTTATCAGCTAGTTTTTCATAGTAATGGAAAGCTGAAAAATACACTTTCCTCTGTCAACTTGCATTGCTATTCTACCTATAAAACAAGAAAAAGTGGGATTCTTATTTTCTTGCTTAAACTGTGAATGCTTCTGGTTTTTCTCTAAAAAGCATAATACTGGATTTGGGGGTAAGTTTGATGCATTTCATGTTTAAGTGTGGTTTAATTTCTGTGTTTTATTAGGAATGGGTATAAAATTTTTAAAAATTTACTCTATGCATCTATTAATATAGTAAGTCAGTCTATTAGATTTCTTAATATTAAATCTCATGTAATGGGTTAAATTTCATCCTCTGAAATTCCCATGTTGATATCCTCACTTCCCATACCTATAGATGTGTTTAATTTATTTGGAGATAGGGTCATTGCAAATATAATTAGTCACAATGATACGAGGTCATAGAGTAGAAGGCTAGGCTTCTAACTCAATTGAACTAGTGTCCTTATACAAAAAGGAAATTTCGCCAAGAGTGGTGGTGTATGCCTGTAAATTCCAGTACTTAGGAGGCTGAAATAGGAGGATCACAGGTCCATACCCAGTCTTAGCATCTTAGTGAAATTCTCAGCAACCTAATGAGACCTTGTTTCAAAAATCAATAATAAAATAAAATAAGGCTGGAAGAGTAGTTTGGAGGTAGAATGTCCTTGGGTTCAATCCCCAGTATCAAAAAAGGAAAAAAGAAATTTGAACACAAGTTATTTATAAAAAGAGAGAGTCTTTTGAACATGATGGAGTCCTGCATTTACAAGCCAAGAAATGTCACAGACCACGAGTGACCCCTCAGAAGCTAGGAAAGAGCCCTACAAAAGACTCTTCCTTGAAAGTCTCAAAAGGAGCCCTTCTCACACCTTCATCTCGAACTTCTAATCACTAGAACTACAAGACAATAAATTTCTATTGTGTAAGCTACCTAGTCTGCAATACTTTGTTACAGTTTCCCTGGGAGACTAATAAATAATATTTGTTCTTTATATGATTAAAATGTACTTGGGATATTTACCTAATATTTTATCTAGAAGTTTTCATCAATACTTTTGTGTTAGTCAGCTTTCTGTCACTGTGACAAATACCTGACATAAACTACTTAAAAGGAGGAAAGATTCTGGATCTTGGTTTCAGAGGTTTCCTGTCCATGATCACTTGGCCCTGTTACTTGGTTTTTTTGATGAGGCAGAACATCATGGTAGGAAGCATATAGTAGGATAAAGCTACTTACGTTGTGGCAGTTGAGAAGCAGAGACAGAGAGAGAAAGGCTGGAGCCAAGATATACCCTTTAATGCTTGCCCCAGTGACCTGCTGCTTCCAACTAGGCGCCACCTCCTAATGTCCTTACCAAGACTTCAGCACCTAAGCCTTTTCAGAGTTTGGACATTCCAGAGCCAAATTATAACGTCTTGCATGCATTTAGTGTGTGATTTGTTTATTTTATTTTGGTGCTTTTACTTTTACGGTCTTCATGATAGCCTAGCATACAAGTGTCCTATGATACCTTTTTAATTCTGCCATCACTGCCCAACACTCCACTCATTTACTCCAGAGAAGTCTTTGTGCTGGTCTGCATGTTACAGCTTTTAATGGAGCAAACCTTCAGAACTGTGGAGATACCCCAGGCCTGCTTGTGAGCTGCACAGTAGAATCTGTCATTGAAATGTATGCATGATACCATGTTTGTAGGAACATAATTCATAATAGCCAAGTTATGAAATCAGCCTTCAACAGATGAATGGATAAAGAAAATGTCACACACACACACACACACACACACACACACACACACACACACAATATAATTTTACTCAGCCACAAAGAAGAATGAAATGATGGCATTTGTTTCTAAATGGATGGAACTATAGAACATCATGCTAAGTGAGACTGGCCAGATTCAGAGAGTCAAAGGTCACATTTTCTTTTATATTTAGAACCTAGAACAAAAAAAAAAAAAGAAAGTAAAAGGAGGGACCTCATGAAAATTGGAAAGACTGGTAATAGAAAGGGATCAGGAGAGGGAGGAGGAAAGGATGTTCAGGGAAGGAAACAGACCAAATTATGCTGCGTACATAAATGAATATGACACTATGAATCTCAATGTTATGTATATTTTTTAATTTTATTTTTTATTGGTGCATTGTAATCATACAATTTTGTTAGATACAAGCTGGTAAAGGCATACATGCACACATTTCTCATTTAACCCTTCCCCAATTCCCGTCCTATTCCCTGCCTCTCCGTCCTTCTCAAGTTCAGTTTAGTGATTGACTTTGATATGTTTGTGAAAGTACATCATGTGCATTAGGGATAATTTTAATGTGCCAATAAAATTTTTTAAAAAATATATTTGTCTCCTAGGTTTACTGAAATTTGAAGATTTTTGAATATTTATTTTTAAAAAACTGATACTTGAGGGGAAGGAAATTTCTGCTTTATTGGGGCATTTTTTTGTGTTGGTTTTACTGGCCCAAACTCTTAAGCTTTTGAAAAAAATTATTTTTCTTATAAAAAAGAAACTTTCTCATCTCCAAATACATCGCACAGTTATGCAAGTAGCACACAGAGCATAAAAGTTAAAAGTGTAAGCTCTAATGTCAAATTGCATTGGTTTATGTCATAGCTAAAACATTTATGAGCTCTGAGACTTTAGACAAGTAATTAAAACTTTCTAAATACCAGTTACCCCATCTGACAAATGGGCACGATATACTGCTCCTTTAATCAAGTAGTTATGAGGAACAAGTCATACAAGGTGAGTAGAAGCTTAGCATCGTGACCAGCCCCAAGTGTGTGCTCCATAATTTTAATTCCCATGATTATCGTTTCTGTTCCAGATTACTACTTTATAGGATGATTTATGTTGCTAGAATTCACCTTGTTCTCTTGTGTCACAAGAGAAAATTAGCATCTGGCATGTCTTGGGCATGTCACTGAGACAAATAAGCCTCTTCTTGATCCTTAAAATTGAGTCAGAGCTGGGTGTGGTGGCACATACCTATAATCTCAGTACTAGGGAGGCTGAGGAAGGAAGATCACAGGTTTGAGTCCAGTTTCAACAATCTAGGGAGACTCTGTTTCAAAACAAAAATATTAGAAAAAGGGCTGGGGTGTAGCTTGGAGATAGAACATCCTTGGATTCAATTCCCAGAGTCATAATATAAAATAAAATATGGATTCAGATCAGCCAGGTCGGTGGTGTGTGCCTATAATCCCAGTACTTGGGAGGCTGAGACAGGAGGATCACAGACTTGGGCCCGCCTTAGAAATTTAGTGAGACTCAGCAACCTAGTGAGATCCTGTTTCAAAGATAAAAATATAAAATAAAAAGAGGAGGGAATGTGGCTCATAGGTTGAAGGCCCCTGGATTTAATCCCCAAAACTACATAGGCACACACAAAAAATGGAGTCAGATGACTGATGTCAAAGGTCAATAAGAGGATGCAAAGCTGGATGTGGGGGTGCATATCTGTAACCTTAGTATTTGGGAGGCTGGGCTGAGACAGGAGGGACACAGGTTCTACAGCTCGGTTCAATCCCTAGTACCAAAAATAAATAAATAAATAAATAGAAATTGTATATTAGAAACTGACTTTAATATCTTGCCAATAGTAGGTACTCCATAATTTGGAGTATTTTTGTTTTTTGTTGTTGTTGTTGCTATAATGATTTGATGAAATTTTTCATGGTGAATACTTTACATAGTTGAAAGGTTTTTACTCACTTTTTAAGACTCAACTTAAATAGAACTTCCCAGTGAAAGCTTTTCCTACAGAGTTATTTATAAGTTGCCACTACAGCTGTTTCTTTGTACTTCAGCTGTACCTCTGTGATAGCACCCTGAGTCTTCCTTGAGTTTCATAGGACTACATTTCCTCCAAACGGTAATTTGCTGTGGGACAGTGCCAGCCTTCCATGATTAATTTATACAAAAAAAAAATCTTGAAGAAGAGAAGCAGGGTGATAGCAAAATAGAAATGCCTTATATTCAATGTTATTTCAAAACTTATATTTTAGCTTAAACATGTGTTTATAAAGCACAGAGAATCTATTTTGAATTTTCAACTAGATAAAAATAATATTCTCTAGGATTTATGTTTCATCTTTTATGACTATGGCAAAGCATAGCATGATACATCGGGTTAGTATGTTTCCTTGAAAGTAATAGACAGATAGTAAATGTAACAGATCAAAGACTCCCATACAACACTTTTAGTGGCTTGTAGATGGCAAATTGATGGCCAAGATTTCACAACACAGTCTGGCCTTATTATCAATGTGTAAAACAGCCAAATAGGGGGATGGAGCTTTTTAAAAACAGTGTTGCTTAAACTTTGTGCTGTGAAACTACTATCTTGTGACTGCTCAGTAGAACAAGCAAGATTAATAGCTACATCCCTGGCGCTTTTTATTTTTTATTTAGAAACAGGATCTTGCTAGCTTGCTGAAAGTCTAGGTATCTTGTGGAGTCTGTCTTTGAACCCAACATCCTTCTGTCTCAGACTCTCAAGTACTGGGATTTAAGGCATGCCCACGTCCAGCAACAGCACACACTTTTGTGTTAATGACCATGGGAAACCCTGACATAATGCAACTGGTTTCTCTTTGTTCAATTTAGGATTTTTCAGACCTATATCATATGAGACTTATGGCATGTGAAGCTTCTATGACATATGTAATAACATCCCATAGAGCTAGTATTCTGGAGAAACCCCTTTAGAAACCATCCTATAATAGAGCTGAACACGGAGTGGATATTATGAGCATCCCAGCTCTTAACACAATTGCAAGCAAGGTCTATCCAATTCAATTATTTTTTATCTATAAAAATACCAAAGGGTTAATAGAAAATTCTTAAAATTTGCAATTTGCAATCAACTACATAAAGCCAGTATACAATAAGTTAATTTAAGCATTCATACGTACATGTTCATATAAAAACTATACATATGCACACAAATAAATGCACATGCATACACAAAGCTTCAAACGTACAGGATAATATGAAGATTGTTTCTTATTTTTCCTCACCACATAAATGATTTTTCATCACCTATTAGAGAATCTTTTTGAAACTAGTCTTTTTTTTTTTTTTTTTTTTTTTTTTTTTTTTTAGACAGCAATGTAGTATAAACCTCTTATGTCCAGCAAGTCCAGCTCTGAAACTCACCAGTGGTAAGATCTCATCCCAGTCCCTTAATACCTCTGTGCTGGGAGTGGATAATCTAATAGAATAAAACTCACCACAGAGGGCTATTGAGAGAATAATTTCATGTGTCACATAGCAAGGATGTATAAGAGCTTACTATCATTTTCTTTCTTTGTCACAGACTATCATATCATCTATAGTCATGTTCTACATCAACCATGCCAAGAATTGCCTTTCGTTCTTATCAGGACTTTTATTTACTTGTAGAAAACACTTGGTATTCCCTTAGAATTACTTATTTAATGTCTGTTATCTACCAATCACTAAATTTTTAGGATATATATTATGGTAAATAAGAAATAGCCTTAATGGAGCCACTGGCAAAGGAGGAAGACAGGTATATAGCTAATTATCTTATTAAAATCTTCATAAACTAGGTATATATTTTTTGCCATCCATTAGATACTGGGAAAATCATTGTATTTCTACAAATATATGGCTTTCAATTCCTTTCATCCACAAATTATTTGCAGCTGCAACTTACTGCCCAGGACAGCCTTATATTGCTACACATTGAGGGTAAATTCATACAGGTTGCCCTTAGTTTTAGAGAAAGAGTACAACTTTCAGATCAAGTCACATCTTTCCCCCTCTGCAAGGATTTTCACTTTACTTGCTATACCCTAGGATATCAGAATGAAGTTTAATTATTTAACCATCTGATGCCCAGGTGGAGTCAGACTTTACTGGTGCCTCTAGTACTGAGTAGTGCAACTTATATTTTGTCTTGATGTACTTTTTTTCTGTGTCTGAATAAATAGCACATGAGAAGGCTATCCATAAATCCTTAAGATTAAGTAATTTTATAATCCCCTTCATTTTCTTTTTCTCAGTAGATGACTCCATTACTCTTTGTTCCTTTTTTTTTTTTTTTTGAGAATACATAAGCATACTTTTTGCATTACTTGTGCTTAAATTTCATCATTTGACAATAGATTTTTAGGTAGCAAATCATTTTCCCATAAAATTTTGATGTCTAATGTCCAACTGTTTTCTATCTTCCACTTTTTTTTTTTTTTTTTTGGTACAGGGGATGGAACCCAGGGACATTATGCTTCTGAGCTACATCCCCCCGCCTTATTTTTTATTCTTTATTTTGAAACAGGGTCTCACTAAGTTGCAGAGGGCCTCACTAAGTAGCTGAGGCTGGCCATGAACCCGGATCATCTGGTCTCAGCCTCCCAAGTACTGGGACTACAAACATGTGCTACCATGCCCGGCTTATGTGCCACTTTTGCTGATGAGCAGTCTAATGCTATTCTTAAACTTGAGTTTTTTCTCTTTTTTAAAAATATACTTTTATCAATACATTTTAATTATATATTATAGTGAGTTTCAAAGTAATACAAATATATACGCACACAGCATGTAGCGTGTTTCCCTCTGAATCCCACTTCCCTCCCTCCCTCTCTCCATACCTGTTAGTGAGATTGGTGGTGATACCTTCATGTATGAACATAGCATTATCTGAACTGTTTCCTTCACCAAGAAAACAGTTTTCTCCCTCCCCTAGGAATAGAAAGAACTACCATATTTACCAGCCATGCCACTCCTTGGTATCTTTCCCTTGTTTTAACTCTCACTAGGATATGGTTAAACCTAGATTTCTTTCATCTTAATAAGTTACTCAAAATAATAAAGTAAAAACTGGTTGCAAATTAAATCTTGATCTATTGGAATGAGGTAGCCTTTATTTCTAAAGGAAAAAAATTCTGATAGCTTTTATGCAGTAAATAGAAAAAAAGCAAAGAAAGTCTATTAACCATTGTTTCTGGAGTTCCAATGAATATTTTCAAATGTAAACAGTCTTCTTTTTTGGCCCTTCATGGGAGATTAAGTTGTAGAACTGAGATAGAGAAAGGAATGTTTCATTGCTGTTTTAGGAGAGAGCTTTTTTTTTTTTCAGAGAAGCTGAAGATAGCAACTACAATAGAGGTAGAAATACCATAAATCAGGAAAGAGAAAGCTGTCTTTACAGAAGAGCACCTCAAGTGTTCCCCATGGTCCAAGGGCATGCTCCTCTAGGGTGCATTTATAGGAAAGAAAATGTGTCAGAGGGGAGGGGCTAAAAAATAGAGGCTGCAAAATTAAACAACCTATGCAAAATAATGAGGATGTAGTGAATGCTAAATAACCAAGTTGGTTCATGCTATTAAAGGGAATTGGGCATCATGAGAAGTATTGAACAGGATCATCAAAAACTTATGTGTTAAACTGGGCATGGTGGCGCATGCTTGTAATCCCAGTACTTGGGAGGCTGAGACGGGAGGATCCCAGTTTGCAACCAGCCTCAGCTACTTAGTGAGGCCCTCCACAAATTAGTGAGACCCTGCTTCAAAATAAAGAATAAAAAAATAGGTCTGAGGATGTAGCTCGGAAGGAGAATGCCCTTGGGTTCAATCCCCAGTACTGGAAACAAACAAACAAACAAACAAAAAAACACAAAATTCTGTGTTTATCTCTAATTTTTTCAATAGATTCACTTAGAGGTTCATTGTTTGACATCAGCAAGGGAAAACCCACTAAAAGTCCCATTTGGGAATATGAGATTGTAGAATGGGGGAGAAACTGTGACAAAAAGAAAAAAAGAAAGAAAAAGAGAGTTGAAACACAGATTTGAGAGCCATCTGCTTTATGACGATAGATGAAGCATAATATTTTCCCAGGAGTAAAGAGATTTGAGGGCTCAACCTTCAAAACTTCAGGGAACATCAGGAAGGAAAAGACAAAAGTAGAAATCAGTGAAGGACCAGATTTATGTAGTTTTTTTTTTTAAACTATTTTTAAGTTTCTTAATTTAAAGTGTACATGAATACTTTATATTACTTTTTTCTCTTTTTAAGTAAGTATTTTGTGATTTATTATATGATCCTGCTCTTCTAGTTGCCCATCAGTTAGTATCTTGTCTAGTACAACAAAATTGTAGAAAACAATTCCATAGAAAAAGGTTGTTATTAGCAGGGCATGGTGGCGCAGGCTTGTAATCCCAGTACTTGAGAGGCTGAGACCTGAGGATCTGGGTTTGTGGCCAGCCTGAGTGGCTTATGAGGCCCTCTACAACTTAGTGACACCCTGTTTTCAAATAAAGTAAAAAAAAAGTAGGGGTGGGGTTGTAGCTTGGGGGTAGAATGCCCCTGGGTTCCATCCCCAGTACTGCAAAAAAAAAAAAAAAAAAAAAAAAAAAAAAAAAAAAAAAAAAAAAAAAAAAAAAAAAAAAAAAAAAAAAAAAAAAAAAAAAAAAAAAAAAAAAAAAAAAGAAAAAGGTTGTTATTTGCAATGCACCAATTTAAAAAAAAATTAAATAAAATCACTCAGACACCTCAAAAAAAAAAAAAAAAAAGAAAAGGTTGTTATAATTTTATTGTTTAATAAACCTGGGTGGAAATTCTCATGGAATGTTCTGAATGGAATACAATTTACTTAGTATTATTTTGTATAGAATTATGCTTTCATTTGAAAGCTAATTAGCTTTTACGATCGGAAAGAGACTTGAATTAAATATGTCTTTCAGAGCTTTTCATAGAGCTATGCACTGTGGAAGGCCTCTGTGATCTATTATTCGGCATGGTATATAAGAAAAGCTCATTTACCTCTATGCTAATTTAGCAGTGTAAACCATAAGCTAGAAGATTAAAAAAGGCTCAGCAAGTGCATACCCTGGGGCTTCTGTTAAGTGTACATTAGCGCACAATAAATCTCTGCCATTTAAGTGTTCTGATGTGTTTATTCAAAGTAAACAGTTTGCTGTATATCTTAAGTTATAAAGCTTACTTATGTCAATTTAGATGATCTCAAGACAATTATACTGATCATATTACTGCTGTGCATGTTGCTTTTGAATAGCCATTTAGAGACTAGAGCTCAGACAAGGCCCATTGCTTTATGTGACAAGAACTAAGCCATTATCCAACAAAATTTTCTCTTCTTATTTCCTATTTACTTTGCTAGAATTGCTATTCATACCAAACTATCCCCCTCTCTCTTTTGAATGCAAATGCAATTTTGTCACTATTAAAATATATAAAGACGCATTAATGAGTTTATTTATCTCAACTGACGGTACAGATCTATAAAATACAGGGAAAGATAACCCCCAAAATTTGCGGAGTAAATGAAATATTCTACTGAATAAAGTAGTTAGACAGGGCATGTTACTATTACTTGTCCAGAAAGCTACTTCACAAAGAAAATTATTGAAGCTCTTGGTTTCTCTTTTTGGAAAATAATGACTTTCCTTTGTATCTGTCTTGTAGAATTTTAGCAATTCCTTTAAGTGAGAAAATAATCTTATTCATTAAAATAGTAAAGGTGAAACAATCTTGAATATATTCATTTTGCAAATATTGTGTGTATCCTTTGCAACTCTTTATAATAGGTACAGTTACAAGTTAAATTAAGTTATCCCTGCTGTTAGATTTATAATCCAAACTGGAAGTCAGTTTGGGGCAATACAGTGGGTGAAAATATCTATCTGTTAGTTTCAAATACTCCTGGATTAGATTTGCTCTTTCTGCATTTGGTGTGTGTGTGTGTATGTGTGTGTGTGTGTGTGTGTGTGTGTGTGTGTGTGTGTGTTTTGTTTTACTGTTGTTTTGATTTTGTTTTGTGGTAATACTGGGGATTGAATTCAGGGACATTATACCTCTAAACTACATCCCCAGCCCTATTTTATTTTTTATTTTGAAACTCTCACTAAGTTGCTGAGGACCTCGCTAAGTTGTTGCCTCAAACCTGCAATCCTTCTGTCTCATCCTCTGAAGCAATGGGATTATATACAGGCATGGGACACCATGCCTGACTCCTGCATTTTTAAAGAGATTTAAATCTCATTGCAATTTCTAGTGTGCCCTGATTTGGATAATAAACCAGCATTCTCAGTCAACATTCTCTCTGCTATGACCCAATAAATCTGACTACACAACTTAGAGAAGGAAGATTTATTTGCTTACAGCTCTGGATATTTCAGGGATTTAGTCTATGTGATGCCAATTACATCTGGGAATCATAGGGAATGGCAAAGGGAGGCAGAGAGAAGAAAATGGTGAAGGTTCTTCTCTTACCTAATGGAGTCCAAAAGTAAGAAAAAGAACAAGGAGGAGAAGGGACTAGATATAATCCCCAAGGCTACATCCCCAATGACTCTTCCTTAGCAACCAAGCCCCACCTCCAACATGGCTGCCTTGTTTCTGGTAGGTCTAGGTCACAGCTGCCCTAAAATTTCTATGGCAATGAGGAACTGCTCTTATGGCTCTTTCTTTTCACCAGGAATTCTAATTATCTTCTAGAGCAAAGGTTCCCAGACCTGGCTGCACATGCTTCACTTGTTCAGCTTTTGTGTTCAGGTTCCAACAAAGATTCCAACTTAACTGGTTGTATGTGGAGTCTTCTCTTAATTGTTCTGCTTCTTCCCTTCCTCCTTTTCTTTCTCTTTCTCCTTACCCTTTAAGCTTCAAATGAATCTAATGTGCAGTCCACATTCAGATCCATTCTTCTGGGTAGAGATGGTTCAGAGGAATGGACAAGCAGAGGCTTTGGTATTAGAAAATCTGTATTTAGCACCAAGATATTTCACTGTGCTGCTCTTTGTCCCCAATTTGTTTGCTGAACTTTCTAAGCCTCCATTGTCTGCATTGTTTTAAAGTGGAAAAGAGGTATCTATCCTGCAGGGCTGTTATTAGGTTTGAAGTAGATACCACATGTGCAATATGTGGAAAATAGTAAACATCAATAAATCTTGCTGAGCCATTTCAGTTGGAAATATGCCCTTATATGGGGAAGAGGTAAAGCTTCTGAGGTAGGAGAGTACTTTTAAAAGTGTGACCCACATATCCCTAATCTGCAATAAATTTCTTTTTTGTAGAAAGGCTTTCCTTTATTTATTTTATTTATTTGTTTACTTTTTTTGTGGTACTGGGGATCGAACTCAGGGGCATTATACCTTCGAGCTCTACTCCCAGCCCTATTTTTCATTCTTTATTTTGAAACCAAGTCTCACTAAGTTGCAGAGTGCTTCACTAGGTAGCTGAGGTTGGCCCTAAACCCGGATCCTCCAGTCTCAGCCTCCCGAATGCTGGGATTACAAGTGTGCACCACCATGCCCGGCTAAGGCTTTCCTTTATATCCTAGAACTGGAAAGTAAATTTATATGTCTGACGGCCTACTATATTCAAGAAGATAGGAGAGGGATGTCCTCTTCCATTTGTAAAGATCAATGATATTGGCATTACTTATTAACAAATTACTGAACATATTCATGTAATTAGAGACCTAGATTTCATTATTAACCAGTAGTGTGCCTTTGAGATATTTAACTCTTCTTTATTTCTTGATTTCCTCAGCAAAGTTAGTAAAAGCCATATATTTTTTCTTAGATCTATACTTAAGTTTGTGTATTCACTGCTAAGGGAGAAAAATAGTATATATTTTCCTCTGCAGGCAAGAAATTTAAAACTAAGATAATTTAAGTAGTTAAAAAGCAAATAAGAACTGAGTCCACATTTACTTGTTTTTGATGGATTTCCAGTTTCAGGTACTGAATATAAGCTATCATCATATTGTCAACATTTTACTATTTTTTTAACTGTGTTTTACATGTTTAGCATTTTACTGCGACGTTTGGGGAATATTTTATTGCCTATAAAAACCTTGCCTTAGCCAGTAGAGTATTGAATACCAATTCACATTAGCATATAAAAAGTTTATTTGCTATTACCTAATGTAGACATTTTCTTATTCACCAACATTCAACCTATCTAGCTTATAGATGTTTTCTTCTTCCTTTCCTGATTAACTTCTCCTTTTGCAAGGGACATTTGAGAAATTGAAGTGGTGTAAGATAATTCATTTGAGAACTCATCCAGAATGATTCATTTTAGAATCTTAGCAGATTTCCTTATTCAATCACACTTTGTTTTGCCTTGTACCTATTGATATTGTACCTCATGACACAGGGAGGGTGCTGAAAGGGAAATGTTAAAAAGAAGAAAAATAATTAAATCTAGAGTAAATAATAAAATGGGAGGAATGTCTGTTAGGGACTTTTTCTCACCCCTCCATTCTTTCAATAGCTCCTTTCCCTTCCTAAACATCAGATTGAAAAGCAAAACAATCTCCTCCAAAGGATTCAATCAGATAAACAGGAAGCTGAGGCAGAGACTACTCAGAGAAAACAATATGATCACTCTGCTTTCTGCTTTAGTGCAGTTACTAAGCCATTAACAATGATATCAATATGACAGGTGAAATTCCATTCCGAAGTTTCACAGCTGTCATTTACTGTAGGCTCATAAAATAGACTAATATTTGATTTGTTGTCTATATCCAGAGGTACCTGACAAACATCCACCCACGCTACGCTACTCAGACTGGATATTTAACCTAACAGAAGCCATTAGCAGCAGTAGCCAAAAAATAAAACTGACTAAATAAGAAAGGCTTACTGAAATAAGTAATAACCATTCAATAACATGCTGAAATAATAATATTATTGAAGTAAATAATAACAAATCTGATTGGAAGAAATTTTAGGATTCTAAATTAAATATAACCAAAAGTGTGGATAAAAATGCAAAAGAAAATGAATGAAAAGTCAAGCTTCCTGAAGAGTGCTAAAAGTGAATCAGAGGGCATCATCTTAAAGGAGATAAAGAGCAGCAGAGCATGCAAAGAGGAATAAAAGTTATTGAGAAGAAAGCACCGTAGGTTTATTGACTTAAGAAAGTGTACAGGAGAGAGGAAGAAAGGAGAGTATAGGGATTGTTAAAGAGGAAGTTGGGCTGCATGTGTGCCAGAGATTGTAGACATGATTATTACAGACAAGAGACCTCCCACTACATACAGTAACCATTCCTCAAAAGGCTAATTACATCAATGGAGCCAGTAGCATGTCAACAATAAGCCCACTCTTTTCCCCATCTGCACTCTTTCATCTTTAGCTCAGCTCTCTGCCTTCATTGAACTACCTAGACTTGCCAGCTCAGTTCAAAATAATTAGATATTCCCTCCCTCTTTTAAATTAATTTTGTTTTCTTCCAGTTTAACATCCCCATTTTATTAATAAATAGATTAACTTTGATATAGAACAAGTTACTTCTCCAACATCTTACTGTCAAAAAGCAATGGAAATGATATTAGAACTAATATGATAATCATCAAGAATATAAACAGTAATAGATGCTGGTGAGGATGTGGGGAAATAGAAACTCTTATACACTATTGGTGGAATTGTAAATTAGCACAACCACTATGGAGAGCTGAGGTTCCACATGAGGCTAGAAATGGAACTATCATATACCATATGATCCAACTATTCTACTCCTCAGTATATTTCTAAAATAATCAAAGTCAGAATGCTTTAGTGATACGGGTATATCCATGTGTGCAGCAGCATAATTTACAATTGCCAATTATGGAACCAAACCAGGTGCCGGTCAACAGATGAATGGATAAAGAAAATGTGGTATATACACAATCAAATTTTACTCAGCCATATAAGAGAACAAAATTGTGTCATTTGCAGAAAAAATGGGTGTAATTAGAGAATATTATGCTGTGAGATAAACCAATCTCAGAAAATCAAGAGTCAAATGTTTTCTCTCATATGTGAAAGCTAGAGAGAAAATAGTAAACAAAAGTGGCTTCATATAAATAAGGAGAGAGATCAGTAGAATAGTGGAAAGGGATTGGGGAAGGGAGATAGGGAGGAGAAAAGGAGAACTGATGAAAGAAACACACTAAATAACACTGTGTCCATATATGAAGGTATCATTACTAATCTTAATAACATGTATGGGGAGCAGTGGGAGTGGGAGGAGTAGGATGGGATCCAGAAAGAAGCACACCAAATGCTGTGTGCATGTATGCTTGTATCACTTTGAACTTCACTATGATGTATAATTATAATGCATTAGTAAGAGTATATAAAATTTTAAAAATATTAATTTATGTGTAAATTGTAACATCATTTTATACCCTATAAATTTATGCAACTTTGTCAATTTGCATTACAGAAGATTGATATTCTAATGGGATTTAGGGTCCTCACACTCCTGTTGCTATCCCTTTATCTCTTTGCCCTTTGGTTAATCAGGATTGATTCTTTTGTAACTGACAAGACCTCAACTCAAACTGAAGACAAAACTCAACAGAAGACAAAACTCAAATAAATCAGTCAACAAAAGGAAATGCACTGAACCATACAAAGAGGATAGGCAGGCGGGAAGCTGCTCTCAGGCTCAATTCGTTTCAGAAATTCAGTTGCCATCTCTATATGTCTCCATTTCTCTCCATCTCTTCTCTGTACCCTATTCTCAATCTCTTCTACTGTGATGATGGAGACCACTTAGTTTACTAAAGAGTCCATTGCTTCTTCCTCAAAGTAAGAGAGGTTCCTATGGGCAGCCCTAAGCACCCTAGTACATGGGTATTTCACTTTGCATTGCTTATAAATTTCAGGGAATAACTTACCAATCTGAATCAAAGACCCCTCAATGCTTTTTTCTATGTTGATATGTTCCAGGAGAGTTTTAGAACTTGGGGGAGTGAAAGTTGCTTTCATTATAAGAAAAAGGTATGCTAAAAAGGCAAGAAGGAGAGTTGTTGAATGGAAACCCCGTTTTTCATGTAATCACTAGAGCTAAGGATAGAATTTATGTTTCCAAAAAATAACTATTAGGCAGGCATGGTGATGCCTGTAATCATAGTAGTTGGGAGGCTGAGACAGGAGGATTGCAGGTTCAAATCCAGCCTCAGAAATTTAGTGAGACCTTATTTACAAATAAAAAATTAAATAGGGCTGGGAGATGTAGTTCAGAGGTAGAATTCCTCGGTATTCATTCCCCAGCACCACACACACACACACACACACACACAAACACACACAAAATGACTATTAGATATGACTTTGGAAGCGCACCAATATTCTTATCTTTCACTAGCATGATTCAATATACAGCATAAATCTAGGGAATACGGAAAAAAAATAAAGCATACTGAATAGCATTCTACTCTAGGAAATAAACTGTTCTGCTGAAACTCTTCTAAGTGGGAAAATGTTTTCATCACTTGGAAACATTTGGTTAATTGTACTAAGTACAAGAGTGGGAATGAGTGGGTAGAGAAAGGTGCACTTTTCATGTGAAGTAGTTTGGTTAATGATTGTATTCTCCATTTTTATTTCTTATCACTCTGCTTACTCCATCATTCACATTTTACTCTCCATCCTGCCCTATTTTTCCCCCTGGATATATATGATTTATATATATAATTTATATATATAATTTTTTTTCTCTGTTCATCACGTATTTATCTTCTTCCTCTGTGGGGAAAGATCCCCAGAGAGAAGGCAGTAGCCCCGCCCGAAAATACATCAAAGATGGCACAGAGAGGGAGTGGCGAGGGTGGAGACCTAAGACCGTTTACCAGAGACCAGGATTAGACAAGGAATGTCTCCTCAACGTGATCAAGCCATTGATAGGATCAGCTTTTTGGATTAGGCCAAAGAGGCGTGATCAAGATGACCTCTACGCTGATTGGCCCTACAAGAAGACACTCCCCTCGCTCTGCCCTATATAACGCCTTGCCCCTCATGTAATAAACGGATGAGTTCTCCGATGCTCAGTCCCCGCCGTGTGTTCATTTCCGCGCGACCTTCCTTTTGCTCGGGGAACCCCCTCTCGGGGTAGACGCTCCAGGGAGATGGGGTAGGGGCCCCCTTTTCGTCGAGAGGAGCCCACATTCCTCCAATGTCATCTAGATTTTTTAAGATCTCATATGCTCTATCTTGGCTAAGAAATAATTAAGAAATAGTCTGTGCCATTAGGGGTGACTTGATAGACTTCCATTAGAATATAAATCTAGATTCTAAAATAAATCTTTATAATTACTTAACTTTTTAAAGGTAATAAAATATATGTTGAAGGACCTAGAAGAATGCTGACTTGCGATATTTTGTTTTGATGTTTCTTGTGTTGAAAAGGGCTTATCTACTTGTTTATTTTTTGTCATACTGGGATTGAACCTGGGGATTCTACCTCTGAGCTACAACCCAGACTCTATTTTATTTTTTAGTTTTTGAACAAGGTCTCCATAATTTGTTAAAGGCCTCACTAAGTTGCCTAGGCTGGTTTTAAACTTGCAGTTCTCCTGTCTCAGCCTTTCAAGTACTGGGATAACAGGCCTGTGCCACCATGCCCAGCAAAAAGGGCTATTTTAAAAAAGGAAAGCAGCCAAGAGTGGTGGCACACACCTGTTTCACACACCTGTTTCTATTTCACACTAGTATGTCATCAACTTAGCATGTTCGCTGTTACTTTTGCTCATATGTGTCCTTTCCTTCAAAAGCTTTTCCCCATTTGAGAGCACTGCCGTGTAAGTCAATAAGCTTTAAGATAGGATCCCGTGAGAGAGAAAGGGTGTGTGTGTGTGTGTATGAAAAATGTTGTCTGGACATAAAGAAAGAAGCTTATAAAATCTCTCCACAGTGCCATCTATAGGTCTACTGAGTCTATTCTCGTGTCAGGGTATTCTATGGCTTTCTTTCAATATTAACTATAAGGAATTTTTTTTTTCTTATTTGTCATTGACTGTTTTTTTTTTATTTTCAACCCTGAATATTAATACATAATTGACCTCTATACTAATGACATCAATTGAATGTCTCAAATTAGAAAACTCACACCATTTAATAAAGAATTATCTGGCAGGAGAGCCACATGTAACAAAATGTGTATATACTGAATAGTATCCCTTTAAAAATTATTTTGTTATAAAATCAAAATAACTTCAATTCTTCAAGCTGAGTTTATTTGCTTTGGACATTTTTGTTTGTTTGTTTGTTTTCTGCCTTTAGGGGAGTAATTTGCACCATACAATTAGATAGTGACCTCTTCTCTTCTGGTGTTACCATCCATTTACAGAATTGTTCTTTACCAGTTTCCACTTGTAAAACATTAACATTTAGCATGAAATTTTAAAGATTTTCATATCTGTATTTTATAATATGACTCAGTAACTTTCCATTTGAATTTATTTTGCCACACTAATGTATGTATATGTATAATATTTCAAAGGACTCTTCACACATTGCAATTCTAATGGAGGACAATTAAAAGTATTATATAGGGCATTTTAACTAATTTAAATTTTAAATGCATGTTCTTCGTGTCTGTTTCCATATTTTAGTTTTATCTATTGAACAGCTCACAGTCAAGGAAGGAAGTTTTAGGTTACACTGGGAAGAGGCTCTGCAAGTCATTAAAATAAAGAGATTCTGGAATTTGGTAGAGAGCACAAGTTACATACCCTGTGCAAAGCAATTAATAACCGAGTGATCATGCTGCAGAGCTGGTATGCTAGATACTAATGTCACATTTACATATGATTGTTCTAGTTGGAGTTACTGAGGTACATTGCTTTTATTCCTCTGGGCTAGCAATTTAGCCTTATCTTTTCTCACTAGAGCCTGTAACCAAATGAAGCACAAGTCCATTTCATGGGAGTCACTGAAGGGCTCTATGGAATAAGTACACACTATCTTCCCTTCATCTCAAAGCTTTGTATCCTGGGCTCTTAGATAAACCATTACCACATTTAATCAACCACTGTCTGTCTTCATATACTACATTAAAGAGATGTTTCTCAATATTTACTACGTCCTTAGACACAAATCTGTATTTCCTTTTATCATAAAAGGTACTTTTTCTAAAAAATAAGCTGTTTTATATGTAGATATTTTATTATTAAAACCTTGGAAGCAAATTCTCCTATATTCAGTAAATAAACTTGAAATAAAATTTGATACAGAGCTGGGCATGGTGGCGCATGTTTGTAATTCCAGCATTTGAGAGGCTGAGACTGGAGGATCGGGTTTGTGACCAGCCTCAGCTACCTAGTGAGGCATTCCACAACTTAGTGAGACCCTGTTTCAAAATAAAGAATAAAAAATAGGGCTGGGGGTGTAGCTTGGAGATAGAATGCCCTGAGTTCAATCCCCAGTATCATAAATTTAAAAAAAAAAATTAATACAGTAAAAAACCACATTTTTAAATAAGATGTACACTTATTTTAAAAGACAAATGAACAGATTGGTATATTTCTGTATATTTAGTAATAATGCTTTATTTACATAATCAAATTTCTTAGGAGATTATCATGCATGGTGCTATTATTTTTAAGTTGCACTTTAGTCACATGAGATTTTGTAAATTTAGCAAACAGGCTTGACCACACAAGTTTACCATACATGTCATAAACTATATTTTGTCCATATAACCTGACTTGTAGAAATAAGACCTTGTTATTCTTACAAATATATTTTGCAGTTATCTAGCAGGCATTGACATTCTTTAGAAAATCAACTATTTTCCTGAAATTTAAAATATTTTAACAAGAAAAGTAATCATAACTTCCTAATGAAGAATTTGTGGGTAACATTGAATCCCTTTTGAGAAGGACAAGACTTCTCTTTGTGGAAAAGACTCTTTACTATTGACACAGGTACTTCATCTCTCCTTCAAATGGTACCAGCAAAACACTCTTTTTAATGAAACAATCAAATTTATATTTTCTCATAAAAGAAAAAATGCCCTAAAACAAACAAAAATATCAGCATGTTTCTCTTTCTTAAGAAGCTGAGGTTTTGTATTATATTCTCTTATGTCAAACATTTATACCTTAGCAACAAGTACTTTGCTGCTAGGACCAGGCTGTGACAATAAGTGGCAGAGGCCAGGTTCACAACCATCAACTTGAATTTAACTGAAGAGATGTGTTCAAAAAGTGACATCATTACATGATCAAAGACAATAAAATGTTATCGATTCAGTAAAAAATAAGAACATATTTCTATCTGTATGTTTTCAAAGAATTTCATGGAAATTGACTCGTTGGGTAGGGGTGAACTAATTCTAGGATGTACGCAGAGCAGGCTTTTTCCTCTTTCCTCTGATCATCTCTTTTCCCCTTTTCTCTTTCCCATCCCTCTTCCACATCTCTACCTCCACATCTTTGCTTCTCTCTTTCTCTATCTCTTCTATCACTTTCTCTCTCTCTTTCTTTCCCCATTGTTTCTATTTTTCTCCTACATCAGTGTAAAGAGTGGTTCAATAAGAATAGCTTCAACTATCATCATGGAGTAGTTACATTGACATTTAGTATTACTCTCAGCATGACTACATATGCCATATAATCCTATTAGTTTGTTGTCTTGTTCAATTATCCTTAAATTATTACTTAGAAAAAAAACATAAAATCCTCTCTCAGTCAGAGGATGTGAATAGTTTTTTCTATTGTGTGCTGGTGTTGCTGTGGTCTGAATGTGTCCCCTGAGATTCATGCACTCTAAACTTATATCCTCAATGAGACACTGTTGGGAGTAGGACCTTACAAGAGGTGTTTAGGTCTTGAGGCCTCTCCCCTCAAGAATGGATTCACGTTGCTGTAGAATGGACCAGTGAGAGTGGATTCTTTCTTTTCTGCTTTCCTGCCATATGTGAGGACATGGCAGTCCTCCCCTCAGGAAGACACAGCATTGAAAGTGCCATCCGTGGAAGCAGAGAGTCTACGTCTTCACCTGCAGACACCTTCATCTTGGATTTCCCAGTCTCTAGAACTGTGAGATGTAAACTCCTATTCTTTATAAGTTACCCAATCTCACTGTTTTTTTAATAGCAGCACAAAACTAAGAACTAAGACAGGTGAGATTAAAAGTTGTCTTATTGGCTTTATTTGGATTTAAAAAAGTAATATCTAGCCAGGCGTGGTGGTGCACGCTTGTAATCCAAGTACTTGGGAGGCTGAGACAGGAGGAATGCAGGTTCTCGATCAGACTCAGCTACTTAATGAGACTGTCAGCAACTTAGTACGACCCTGTTTCAAAACAAAGAATAAAATTAGGGCTAGGGGGGTAGTTCAGAGGTAGAATGTCCCTGGATTCAATCCCAAATACTGAAAAAAAATTAATTTCTAGGAAATGCAAATTAATGTTAAATAATCTAAATCAGTTCATGTCATAGATGCTCTAGAGCTCACCAAATAAAAGATCATCAGTTAAAAGGCAGAGAGAGAGAGAGAGAGAGAGAGAGAGAGAGAGAGAGACGAGATACAATACAGATGTAGTAATTATTTATTATTATATTCTTAGGAAAATGTGTTCATAAATTAAGTGTTCTATAACATGTAGTCTTATATTTCATTCCTTTCAGAATCTCTACAAGTACATTTGCTATGCTGAGAAGAAAGAAACAAATTCATTATATTTCTTAAATTATTATTTTGTGCTTTTTTTTAAAATACACTCACATTTAATGCTCATAACAACCATGGAAAATGAATACTATTATCATGCCTATTTGTCAAGTGAAGATCAAAATCACTGAATGATAAAGTTACTCCTTCCCAAACTCACTTTACTAATAAGGGGTAAAGACAAGATTTGCACCCAACTATACTTACTCACAGGTAGGCATCACACAATATCAATTACCCTCACAAAAAATCATGAAACTTAACATGACAAAGAACTCCTAAGAGATATGACACTGAATTTCTTACTTCTCAGGACAAATGCATATCTGTGTGTTAAAATAAAAGTTTTATTTTATTTTATTTTATTTAGGAGTTAATGAAGAATTTAAAGCTGATTCTATGCCATAAGTTTACCTGGTTCAGCACTGTTGCCTACATAGTGGGAGCAGGCTTTTTCAGTATATCTGGAAGAATAGACAGTCCAGGGCTGAATTGCTCTTGCAGCCCTGAGCTCTTTGAATTTGCTCTTCTCTCAGCTTAAATTCACAGATAAATTGCAAACCTCTATTCTACTTTGTTCTGCATTTACATATTGCAAGGATTCAATAAAAAATAAACCTTAGTTTTCTTTAATAGACCACATTTTTATTAACATTTTAGAAAGCACTTTCACCCTTCATACACACACACACACACACACACACACACACACACACACACACAAAATGAATATATTTTGATGTAAAATTAAAAAAATAAACATATAGTGCTTGTGATGGCAAGACTCATAAGCAGTTTATATTTACCAATTTCTACTTATTTATCAAAGATTTCTATACAATCCTATGATAGAGGTATTATTACATTTCTCATTTTTGAAATTAATAAACCAAAGTAGAAAGATTAAGTATTATGTTCAAAGTCATACAATCAAAAAGTAGAAGACCTTAAATTCAAACAAAGTCTGTCTGTAGAATTTCTATCTTTACCTCTGTACAGTATTGCCTATTTCATCTGTTTTAAAAGGCATTTGACTGGTTGATATGTTATTAATTGATAAACTGAAAACTAAAGAATTATCACTCAGTTTTGAGATCCTGTTATGTATTCATATCCTGAAATATTATTTTACTTAATATTCTAAAGTAGCCAAGAAGTATTCCATTTCAGTTATCTGTTTCCTCAAAAACTTATAATCTTTATTTTAAACATACAGACTCATAGCTAGAGATATAGATCAGTGGTACAACACTTGCCTAGCCTGCATGACGCCCTGGATTCCATCCCTAGAACTGAAAAAAAGAAAAAAAAATGTACAAACCCCCCAAAATTAGGACATACCAGTGGTAAAGAGTATAACTTTCCTTAAAAAATAACTTTAGGTTTTTTTCTTCTTTATAAAAGCACTCTAATATTAAAGATTAGATAAAATATTCCAGCCTAAAACAGCATCTGACTAAAAGCCCTTTTACAACTTCTCTTGAATTTCTACAAAGTTTGTATCAGAACAGAAAGGAATTTCATAAAAATATTGATATCATGCAGATCTGTTGTGTCAACATGTGGACAGATTTCCGCTAATGTCAAAGACAACGCAAAGTTGACATTATGCTGCTCATCGTTTAGGAACTGTGCAAACCCATCCTTCTGTGATCAGTAGGAAAGTCTTTGTTTCAATTATCTCCTTCCTTTTAAAAAATCGTATAGAGTATCCACATGAACATATATTCAATATCCATTAAAAAGTGACATCTTGCACATTTATTGTTTTGAAAGTAGTTAAGTATCTCCCTCTGGTCCTTCAATGGTACCTACGTCCATTCTAGATCTAAAAACATACCAAAACTTCTAGGATGTAAATAAACAGGAGTGTGTGGAATAGAGTAGTGAATGAAAGTAAGCTATATGCTGTGAAATGTCTCCAGGTTGGAGTGGAGAACAGAAGTACTGAGATAAGTGATCCATATCTGAGATATGAGTCATCCATGTAGTGCCATAGGGAATGGATGGCAAGACTGAGGCAGGGGAGGGGGAGGTAAACAAATATTCCACCTTAAGGCCAGCAGAGTCTCATTCTATAATTAATACTGTTAATACTAACAGCAGGTAGCATTTATCAAGCATGGCTATGTATGTACTAATCTCAGCTGCAAACATTTCACCCCCACAATAATGACTGTTCCCATTTAGACACCAGGAACTGATGAGCTGCCTAATGCCACAGCCTTTCAGCTATAGTGATTAATAGCTGACCAACACTTAAAAGGATAAAAAAGAAGGAAATCACAATTTGTGGTTAATTTGTAAAAATGGAAGTATCAGTGGAAGACAATAGATAGCTCAGAAAGAGGCATTAGTAAAAGAATTTGGTTTATTATAAAGATGTGACATTCTCAATTAGTGTGGAAAAGTTAATTCTTTTTTTATAGTAAATAATGCTGGTTATATAATAGATGATAGAAAAAGAGTTTGCTTTTCACTAAATAAGGCATATTTAAATGACTCCCAAATGTGTTAGATTTAAACTTACCTACTGCATACCCTGTATTGATTACTGTTGTGTTTTGCATAGAAAAATGTTTTGGTTTTCATATCAAGCCTGTAAGGTACAAACAATTATTCACTCTATTTTAGAGATAAAAAACCAAGGCACACAGAGGTTAAGTAGCATTATCCAAGTCATTCAGCATATAAGTGGCCTAATATTCATCTCAAACAGCATATAAGTGGCCTAATATTCATCTCAAACTTACCATGCCCACAGTGAATTCCTAATCTCCCTAAAAACACATCCTAAACCCCATCTCCTTTGTCTCTGGGAGCCACATATCTCACCATTATCCTGAGCTCTTCTGACTCCAGCCTGCATGCACACAGTTAGGAAAATTCTGGTGTATCTATCTTTTCATACTGAATCTTGAATTCACCTCTACTTCATGAAAGTTTATTGATATCATAATTCCAGTTTGAATAGCTTCCTACCTGGTTCCCTTTTTCTGCCTTTGCTTTCTCACTCTGCCCTCACTCACCATAATAGCCAGAATAATCCTTTATAAGACATCATCTAAGGTTACTCCGTACCTGCACACTGCTCCATAGAATCCTCAAGAACCAACTCCGTAACCAAGTCTGCCCATGTGTCCAGATGATGAAGGTTACACTGAAACTTAAAAATTGCAACCCAGCATATGCCTCACTAGTTCTTATAATTCCCATGCTTTGTTCCTTTAATATTGCATGTAATTTATTTCTTAAATATATGTATTACTACTTATTTCTCTTTCCCAAAATATACATTCTGTAGGCAGTATCTTATCTGTCCTGTTCACAGATGAATATTTAGTGCCAAGCACAATACTTAATATCAATCCTGTATATATTTTTTGAGTGAATGTTGAAACTGAGATTTCAAACACAGGTATCATGATTCCCCGGATCCATGAAATTAAAGACTAAGCAATTCCATTAAAACTTGAATTCATTTCTTAAAAAGCTTAAAAAAACAACAACAAATGAACATAGAAGGGAAGAAGACCTTAGGACCATTAAATCTCTAAAATAAATAATTCAGGAGAAATGTTCAATATTTTTAATAATAAACCTTTTTAAAAACAAATAATTTTACCCTCAAATTTAATGATCACTAGAAACTGAGAAATGTCTTCCATAAATATAGAAAAGCATTAATGTTAATATATTAAGAGCTGTTATAAAGCAAATGGACAAAAAGCACTAAATTACTGTTAAGTATTAAAAAGGCATATAAACACAAAAAAGCAAATAAAAATGTAAGAGTCACCTTTTCTAGTAACATACTTCATTAAATTTGAGATGACAGTTTTATTTTTCAAATAGGACAT
The DNA here is from genome assembly GCA_004027655.1 of Graphiurus murinus. Taxonomy (NCBI): domain Eukaryota; kingdom Metazoa; phylum Chordata; class Mammalia; order Rodentia; family Gliridae; genus Graphiurus; species Graphiurus murinus. The sequence goes on from PVLC010008926.1 coordinate 37,991, forward strand.
TAGCAAAGACAAAGAAAGAAAAGAGGAAAAAGAAGATTGAATATGCCTCTGGTTGATGAGATTTACATGGGGCAAGTTTCCTTAAGCCTCATGAGTTTTAAAATATCCTTGCATCTTGATACATGGCTCGATTTGTAGGAACATGTTCTACAGATTTAATCAGATGTGCGGACAAAAATGTGAGTGCAAAGTCTTTAAACAAAGCATTCTAACAGGGAAGGAAGTTACAAAAACACCCACCTTTTCGAGACTCAATATTTAAGTATTTTTTGAGTCTCGGATCTAAGTCTTAGTCTTTGGAGCTAAGATCCAAAAGTGCATTATCATATACTTGATGATAGCATCATAAACAGATGTTATGGCCACATAAAATGTTGGTAGTGGCACATGTGCAGAATTAAATTTGTCAAACACTTGTCTTTGTAACTTTGCCTCTCTCTCTCACTTTTTAGAAGAAAATATTTTAGATGTTACAGATTAGTTACTAAGTAGAATTATTTTTTAAATAAATTGGAAATTGAGTTTCTAAAATAATTGTGATTCCCAGTTCCATCATATATTTTAGCTATGAATAGGCATTGCATAGAATTATTTTACTGTAATCATTTCTTGAGTCTCTTGTCTTGCTAATTTTGAAACAAGAGTGCTTTCTTGTTTTCTTCAGTCAAGTATGTTCTAGCATGTAACCTTTTACTGTACATTTCTTTGACTTCAATGAATTATATGTTAAATGGTGTACAGGTTATGAAATGATGCCAACTCTATTTTTAAATTGTTAAAACTAAACAAACTTCTCTTTGTATTGCTAATGACTGGAATATATGCAGTTCACTGGGTTGTTTAAATAGACTTCAAATAATTTTCCTGTAATTGCTAACCGTTTTGTGTGTGGCATGAGATCAGCAATCAATAATCACATGAAGCTGTTGAAAAGGAGGCTCCGTGATCAATAAATTTTTTCTTTCCATGGGAACACAGCCTGCTCAGGTGGCTGACGTGTATAGTGCTATCCTCAATGTTCTTTTCTACTTTGCATTTCTTGTAGATTCATAGGCATTGTTCTTATGGGGAAAACAACACATTCAGGGAAATTAGCAAAATATCTCTCACTTATATCATGATAGATATGATATTTATTATGAAGATTAGATCCTAAGAGAGATAGGAGGGGCATTTAATTTGGTACAGATCCTATGGATACAAAGTAAAATTTCTCATTTCTAAACAATGCAAATATATTGTCATTGAAATACTTTTTTGGCATATATTTTCAAATGTATTATAAAGATCTACACTCATCACAGTACATTGAATTTTATCTACTGGTGTTTATTTTTAAAGATGTTCACTGAAAGACAACATGTAGAATTTAGTCTTTCAGATGAAACATTGCATCAATCAATGTTAGCTTCACTTTTTCTTTTTTAGATCCTTATTGGTCCTTGAGCAAACAGGTTGTCTCTCAAAGGAATAAAAATAATACTTATAGTTACATTTCATATAATTGATTTCCATATATTGTTTCCCTTCTCTTGTTAGATAGAAAGTGGAATCAAATTTATTATAAAGTTCTTACCATGTCTAGAGATAAATATGTTTTGCACATATTATAAAAACCATCCTTTAATTCTAAGAAAATTAAAGAATTGTTTAAAGATATGAATGCATTTTTATGGCAAAGAGTAAAAAGAAATACAGTGAAAGAAAACAGCATCCCTTTGTTTTTCTGTTGTCTGGAGGGGTATTGTAGGATCCCACAAGGCTTTCCTCAGCGTATAAACCTGAGTATTTTTTGAGGGATGGCTATCTTACAGGTCATGCTCCTAGAAATTTAGAATAGGGGTCGAGATGACCTGGGTGAAAACTGATGAGAAGATAGTTAGCTTAGGACAAAAGAGCAATTGGAAAATAAGAAAAGTGATTTAAAAGAAAAAAAAAAGCATCATGCATTTAATTCCAGTGGGTGATAGCTAGGGATGATAGCCTCTTTACTATTTATTCGTGTAAATACTAAAAAATAAATAAATAAATAAATAAATAAATAAATAAATAAATAAATATGTGAACTCTGAGAGGAAAGAGAGATAAACAGTAAAGAAATTATTTGATTTCGCACTTTGGAGTCAGCCTGTGGGTGCTGGTTTGCGGGTTTGTAGTCCTTGGGGAATACTCCATGAGAAGAAACTGTTCCTCTTTGCAGTTGGCTCGGCCCCGCTTCCCAGAAGGTGTATCAGCAAGTGGCTGGGACCTGGAACCAGAGAAAGCAGCCACTAATCTCTTGTACAAACGTAAAACTGAAGCACGAATCTGCTAGAATATCACCCTCAACAAGCAGTTCACTTCAGGGCTTTAGAAAAATAAAGGAAACGAAGTAGAGAGATCGAGTCGCCAGGGAGTTAATCTCTAGCTTCTAAGATTCAGCTGGATGCTACCGTCTGTTTCGCAAATGGACTCTTTCTCTGGGTCATGGGTCCGTGATCAATCAAGCCTTCCTGAGTGACAAGCTGGAAATCACTGCGTAGTAGTTGCAGTTACAGCAGGTAAGTTATTGCAACTTTGCCAATGCGTATGTACTTCCTATCTATGCTTTTATATTATCTTCTTGTGTGAGCTCCGAAGAGATTGACCAAGTGATAAGGTTTTTAATCCTGAAATCAAACACACACACACACACACACACACACACACACACACACACACACACACACACACACAGGCACATCACCTGCAGCCACTGAACCTCGTGCTCCTAGGCTGGCTGGCGTCCTGGGTTTTAATATTTGGGCACTTGCTGATTTCCTATGCCTGTCGGAAAGAGCGAGTTTGTTGGTGGTGGGTGGAACGCTGTGGCTCATCATTTATTCATTGCGACTGTCTCTAGTGTCGACACTAGTGGCAAGCCGCATCCCTGCTTTTGCAGGGGAAGTCTGACACCTTGAGGACGGGAGAGGGGGTGCCAGTAGCCCTGGCTGCCAGAGTGGGAGAAGCTCAGAGAGTTGCGTTGTGGGGGGTTACTTTTTTCCTGCAGGGCGACTGGACGCATGGGTGTTTGTTTACTAGGGTGGGAGCAGGGCTTTCAAAAGCTAGGTCCTAGCGCCAACGGAAGTCCTACATCCTGGCAGAGCTCCACCGAAGGCTGGAGGTGTGTCTGGCTTGTATCCCAGACCCTGGGGTAGGTTCTTGCCACCGACTTAGCTGAGCTACTCCTGCCCACTGGCTGACCTCAAGTGGCTGTCCCGGGAGGTAGAGCCTATTCAGGGACGGCGGAGCCAGTGGCTGACAGTCAGCCCCGGCCCGGGCGCGGGTCTCCTCCACCGCCCACCAGAGTGCTGCGTGGGACGCGCATCTTCCCGGGCTGTCCTTTCCCAGTACAGTCGGTGCGGACTCGGAGCCAGGCAGCCGCTGGGGACCGAGGGCGGGGTCCTCCCTCCCGGCTGCTCCCTGTCAGCCGTGGGAACTCTCACTTTAACCCTAGGGTTCGGTGGGGCGGGGGTGGGCGACGTTCTCCTCCCCTGGCTCACCTCCCCCTCCTGGCCTGCCCCTCCCCCGCCTCCCCTGGCTCTGCTCTCGGAGCATCCTCACTCCGCCCAGTTCAGTGCCAGCTGCGTGGGCTCCAGCTTCGTGCGTTTTCCTTGGAATGCTCCAAAACTAGGCAGCGACTAAGGAAATCCCATCGCAGTTCACCGGGCGTGCTCTCACCCGGCTTCGCACCGTGCGCCGATCGTCGGATCAGATCACTTCAGCCCCAAGATTGCAACTTTGCAGGTAAAGAGGGTGTCGCCCGGGCGCTCCATTTGACTGGAGCTACACCTCGCCTTCTTTCTGGGATCGCGGTTAAGTTTCTCAAGCTGCCTGAGAAACCGGCTCCCTCCAGGGAGGCGGACATCCCTGGGGGGTTACGAGTTCAATAGACTCAGGCTGCTGGGTTTCTTTTCAAGGCTAGGGAAAGATTTGTGAAGCTTTCTATGGTTGACCCGGGCTGAGTGGGAGTTTGGGGGTGCCTCTCACGGCACCCGGCTTTGAAGTAGGGGAGAGGGCGAGGAGTGAACCCCTAGTGTGACTTATATGGTAAACAAAGGAGCTGCAGCCACGCCGCGGTGCTGGGGAATGTGGTTGTTTTTAGCCTTTTATGCATTTGGGGAAAATGGAGATCATAAAGGTCCCTGGGCACATCTAAAGTGAGCCCTTGGATCTCAGGCACTAAACTGGGGGAGCGAAACACCGAAAGTGATCAAAATCCTGTTGATCCATTACACTCTGCGTCATTTTCATTCTCTGTCAAGAAACAGAAGCACTTTTATCCGTGTTGCAGGATCCGGTCTAGTGATTCCTAGTTCGCCTGGCAACGGAGATTCCAATTAAACCAATGACCCTGTTTGCTACGTGGGTAAATTGCTGGGATTCACCGCACAACTTGTTGTTGAACTGCGAACTCACTGCCGCCTTTTGTGACTAGATAGGAGAGAATACTGGAAAAGCTTGAGGGTATGGGAGATGAAGAGGGAGCTCTGATGATCTTGTCTGCCTGTATCCACTATGGTGTATCCTGTTCACATGGTTTCCTAGGGAGGCCCTTCCCAGTTAAATTCCACTGCTATAAAATGCAGCAAGTTACTTAAGGAGTAAGCACCAAGCCAAAGGAGTGGGAGGAGATAGAAGCAAACCAGGCTTTTCTAGTTTTATTAAAAAGAAATTGAGAACAGACTTGTAAAGCTAAAGTAATAATGATAATGATAATAATAATAACTATTATTATTATATCACTTCATAGGGCTCATATAATTATATAATTTCTGGCTTTCCTATCACAGTGATCAAAACACAAGTCATTTGGCAAAATCTTTAAAAGGTTTATTGAGACGTATGTGTGTGTGAATATATGTGTATATATATATGTGTGTATGTATATATATACATATGAAACAGACACTAAGAGTAGGAGTGGGTGGATATGTTAAACCATTGAAATATTCATCACTGTGTTATTGTTTGCCATTTAAAGGTACATTTGCAATGCCAATTTCTAGTCACCAAGTCAGTAGACCAGGAAACATCACCCTTATAAGTTTTTAAGAGAAAAAAAAAGTAATAATATCTAGGGAAAACTGTGTCCAAAATTCAGAATTAGAATCAGAATTGAGTGTGACATTGTTAAAGAAGCACTTTAAAACTTCTATAAATTCATACAGTTATGAATGCAGGTCAGTCTATCAGTGCTGCTATAAATTCATACAGTTGTGAATGCAGGTCAGCCTAACAGTGCAGGTTAAATGAGTTTATTCAAAGTGTTGTGTGTAAATATTTCAGATTAATAAAGGTTAGTGCAGGTGTAAAGAAAGAAATCGCATGCACTGTTTGTGAGTAAGAGAGCGCGGTGCTGTGCAGCGGCCTCTCCAGAGAGCTTTGATCAGAACTCAAGGGCTTTGCTGCTCTGGAGTTTGTGGAGTGTAGAGCAGATAGATTTATGCCAAGAAGAACACAAAAAGAATTATACTAACAGGCTGATGAGAGCGATACATAGGAGACATTTAATATTCACTGAGTGAATAAATGTATAGTTGTATAAATGAGGAAAATATTTACAATTGAAAATTTTCCTGAAAAGGAAGAACTTTAAGGGACATGAGCATTTGTCAAGGCATTAAGTGTCTAAAGTAGACAGAGACAAGAAACATTGATGATGTTTCTGAGAGTTTCTGTCTTTTAACAAATGAGATAAATTTTAATTTACTTGCTTATAGTCATTCTCAAAGATACAAGACATGAAATAGATTTCCATTACTAGTTTTAAGCTTCCACAAGCTTTAGATTTTTTTCTAGTTTTATATTGTTTATTTTTCTGCTATACTTATTTCTAGAAGGTCAAGATCAAAATGCATAAAGAAGGCTATGACAAAATTAAAGTTCTGTCTGAAATTTATGGCTATTTGAGTTATTTAAATAGTAAAAGATCAAATAACTTCCCCTAAAACATGACTTTAATCAATTCAAGCTTCACATAAATAGGCAGTGGCAGAAGCAATTATTTTTATTCTCCCTGATTAGGAGAAAATTGAAGGTCTTGTTTGGTACACGTATCTCAAACTCTCTTTCTCATTCTCCTTGGAGACTTACAGTCATCTAAAGGGCTAAAAAGCTACGTGACCTAATATCTTCATTTAGGAAACTGAAGCTATACCAACTTAAAAAATGAGAGTAACTTATGTTTGATAAACTATTACATCATTTCCACCTATAATGGATCTGTATATTAGAGAGCCTATAATTTGTGTCCATTCAGTTAATCAACATTACATTTAGCAACTGAAATAATTTTCCCTTTCTAATCAATGTATACATTTATCCAATAGTCAAATATTATAAATGACTGCTCAATTAAGGGATTTTGTAAATAAAGAATGGTTTACAAGAAATACTAATCAATATCTGGGACCATTAACTGCATACTAGATATTTTCTCATGGAAAAGTATTTCTTTGGTTTTGAAACAAGCTAGGTGAAAGAAAAATGTAATAAACTATTACATTTCCTTTTTCTAAAATCATTGCTGCCAAATATTTAATGAGATGAGATTCTAGTGTACATCTTGACTTTCCAAATTATTGTTTCAGCTAAAGTGAAATTGTTTTAATCGACTTCTTTAATACTTATGAAAAACTTACTATGAGATTTTGGTTCTTATTAGACATGAATTTGAGGAGACAGCGCAAAATAAAAGCCTTGCCTATTCACCTAGTCTATGCCCTACCTGCCCCAACATTAAAACCAATTTTACCCAAATTTAGTTGAACATTTGTTTCTATATAATTATAATGAATTTTTCCCTCTAATTATAATGAAGAATTGCTTTAGAACTAGCTTTCTTCTCGTCATGTTTTTTTTTTTTTTTTTCCAGATGCATTGAGACCTCAAACAGATTTTAGAGTATTTTGATCAGATACAATATCATAACTGTTTTTTTTTTCAAATCAGCACAAATATACACCTGATCTCTGAGGACATTAATAGAACCAGAAAAATAAATTTATGATGAAAAAATATATTTAGGAAAAAAAATCATTCATTTGGCACTAAAATTAAAGACACATTCATTGTAAACATATTAATTTAAAACTACCTTCTTCTGTGATACTGAGGGTTGAATCCAAGAGCATTCTACCTTGGAGCTAACCCCCCCAGCCCTTTTCTTTCTTTTTTTAATTTTTATTTTGAAACAGGGTCTTACTAAGTTGCCAAGGATCTAAGTTGCTGAGGCTGGTCTCAAACCTGTGATCCCACTCAGTCTCCTTAGTACTGGGATTATAGGGGTATGTCACTACAAGCAGCTGATCTATGTAATTTTTTTAAAAAATCTAAATGTTGACTCTAAAAACTTAGTATAAGTAGGACAAGAAAAAAGGATAATAGTTTGAGTACCTGATCTACTATAATAACTAAACTGTAGATGACGATAGCCCATTAATATTAGTTTGTGTTTTGTCTCCTCTTTTTGAAATACAGCAGTGTCAGAGAGTAATGTATTCTTGAGAGACAACAGATGACGCACGAGCACAGTTTTACACTAAAATTAGAAATGTTAATTCAAACATTAATTTAAAATATGCCTTGAATAGCTCTATCTAGCATCTGCATTCTTTTTGAGAAATGGCAAGTACAATGAACTGAATGATATGCATTAATTAAATTCTAGCTGTAGTTTGCTATTACATTTTTTAAATATGTTTTAAAAGTCACCCCAACTAACTTCTTTGAATCAGTATCATCAAGAGTTGAAATTTACTTAAGATAGAAAACAGGAACTATTATGAAAAGAGGAAAGGGGAAAGAAGGGAGGCAGCCAGTATTTCTGGGTACACAATGTATGCCAGATACTCTGCTAGACACTTGCTATCTTCTCATCAACTTTGAATCTGATGTATTATTATAATGTAATTATAACATTTTAAGAACAGAGAAAGATTTTGTTTGCAAAAATCACAAAGCTGCTTTTTGGCAAATTGGGATTTTAATTTATGTCTATTTGATTCTAGAGTTTATATTCTTTTTATTTTACTTAATTTCTTGTGGTTTCAAAAATAAATTAATAATCTTTTACAAGAGTCATAAATTCATTGAATTCTCACAACTATTTATTTCTTTAGTATTTTAAATACTTGAACACTGAGGCATAAATAATTGTTTCCTTTGAGGGGATAGAGTTTGAAACAACTGTTAACTAAAGTTTCATCAGCTTTGAAGCAGAGCAGGGGAAAAGCACTTCACCTCAAATAGGTTGTTCTTAAAATTATTTCTTATTTCAATGCTGGGGATTGAATCTAGAGTTTTGCGCACGCTAAGAGCATACTCTACCACTACCACTGATTTCTGTCACAAGCCCCATTTTCCTTCCTTATTCTTGAATATAAATATAATACACGTAGAAAAGGAAAAAGATTCATTTTCATGAATAAAATTCAAGGTAATAAATTCTTCTTTAAATGGTCATAAGATGATTTCTAAATTAAAAAAAAACTCTTTCATACCTTTAGGACATCTGTCATATCTGTAGGCTATTAATAAAATTCCTTGTTTATTAAAAAAGCAATTGTATTAAGGCATGTTAGGTTTACATTGTATCTTATCAATGTTAGATAGAATATCTAGACAACGATTTTGGTCTTAATTTTTCTCTTAAAATTTATTTGACTAATTATTTTAATAACCCTTGGTATTTCATGGGGGGAGTTCTCATTCACATTTCCCGTGAGACATCTACCAGCTGGTGACACATTTTATTAAATGTGTCATGGTATGTTTTAAACATATACATGCATCTGAAACTGCTGTGATTATATCCCAGGTCTATTGGCATTTAAGGTGAAGGAATAATAAATGTCTTTGAATGTATGTAATATCATTACAAAATTGGTATTAAAATGGCATCCACTTAGTAGATACTTGTTGAATAATAATAATTGAGTGATGAGATGAATAACACATGGATAAACTTTTCATTTCCATTGCATTTTCTAGCAAAGCTCACTCTGTCCAGAATCCTTTACCTTTTTTGCTTCCTGTCAAAATGTTCTCCAAGAATAAAAGCCTCCTTAGTACCTAAAGCCAATATTCTTGCCACTTTGAAAGTTTTCTCCAGATGTCCCAAGTATAAATACAAGTGAAGCCCTTGTTATATTCTGCATTGCAGGTGGGTAAAGGTTTGTCTTCAGAACTAGACAGTAAACACCTTTAAGGAGTTAAGAGGATATTAAAAAATGTGTGAGTTCATACCCAAATTAGATTTCCATAAATATTATGCTTCTTTAATTAAGCATAATTAATTTCATACTTCAGAATACCATAGTTGGCTGATTTTAAGCATATTTATTTATGTAATGAAGCTGGTTATAATAATGTTGCACTTAAGGTGGGGCAATGAATACCATACTATTTCTTACAAGAATAATTTTCCCACCATTTTTCATTGGGTATAACTTTCAGTCAATTAGCTACTCTGCTATGCTCATTGTCATGGGATTTATATAACCAACTATTAGTGTGCTTTAGTTTAAGTGGTGCTGTGCCAGAATTCTTAAAGGAGTGTTTTTGATGCTTTATACTATGAAAGGAGAGGTTAAACTTGAAAGAGGATAGATACAAGTATTTCTCAGGAATGTATAGTAAACTAGAGAGTCATAGATTTCTTTGGAGAGATTATATTTGACAAATTAAAAGTTCATGTCACAGATTTGACAGAACATGTTGTCCCATCGTAGGTGGCATGGATTTCGTTTTGTTTTGTTTTTAGTCTTTTCATTTTCTATCATTGATAGTGTAATTTCTATAACTCAAGGTTTAGGAAAATTGGTTTGATGCTCTACTACATTTTTAATGCATTTCTTTCCTAAATGGTGGAGAAATCACCAACCATGGAAGCCAGTATCTTGTGCATCCCATGGGAATAGTTCATGGCACACTCCACTGTCATTTTCATTTTTACAGAAATAATGTAACTACTGCTCAGTCTATGCCTTCTGGATGGATGCATAGAGTAATTGAGTGCATGGATGATTGAATTTGTCTGTACTCATCTACTATACTCAATCCCTTTATTTTAATATATGAGTCTTTTAAGTTACTGGTCACACATCAATATGAATTCCCTAGAATACAATGGAGGGATAGAAGGAAAGATGGTATACATGAACTGAACAATGGAGAACATGTCATCTTCTGAATATAATCATCTTCTTGAGCATCTTTTTATGTAAAGATATCATTCCTGCTGTGGTAAGGGAAGCCACACAACCTAAGATTACACCGAAGGCTTCACTTTAAATGAATTTTTGTTGTAGTCGTAGTTATAGTTTACATAGTTATGTCATGTTAAATTTCATCTATATCTCAATATATATAGGAATATGTTTATCTATATATTTACATATATAGATAATATATATACTTATTTATATATCTATTTATGTAGATTAAATGTTTATGTTTAATATAAGTATATATTAAACATATATACATATATGTTTAATAATAGTAAATGAAGATGATAAAGAGGGGCAGACTATGCCTGAGTGTGAGATACACATTTAAGTAAAGAGGGTAAAGTAACGTATAAAGCACAACAAATTTATTTGCAATGTAACAATGTCCCCGCAGAATGACTAAATGTGTAATGAATAATTCAGAAGGTCACCAATTCAAAAGTATATTTTAAAGAAGGCCTCCTATATCTTGCTAAATGATGAAATTGTGTGTGTGTGTGTGTGTACACGTACTTTACTAAAGTCTTTAGTACATGCAAAGGATACAAAGAGGAGCAAATCACCTATTTTCTTTGATGTTTCAAGCAAAGGATGCTCATTAACCTTTTAGCATATTCCAGTATCCCATTTCATCTCACAAATATTTTGCTCTTTTATTTTCCACTTATATTTTCTTACGAAAAAAGTGCAGAATTTGTTAAAGAAATAGCACAAATTATATTATAGTTAGTAGAGTCTATACTTGAAATTTGAAACATAAACAAAAAACAGATCATGCTGGAAGAAATCCAGAGGCATCGTCTTTACCACAAATCACTGTTTTCTGTAGAAGTAAGACTTGCAGTTTTCCAACTGAAAATCCATACTAAATTTAAATAGCATTATTGACACTGTTAATATTGTGCTTTCCTTTTATTTATTTATTATTTATTTATTTATTTTATTTTTTGTGGTACTGGGGATTGAACTCAGGGGCATTCTACCTCCGAGCTACACCCCCAGTCCTATTTTTTATTCTTTATTTTGAAACCGAGTCTCACTAAGTTGCAGAGTGCCTCACTAGGTAGCTGAGGCTGGCCGCGAACCCAGATCCTTCAGTCTCAGCCTCCCGAATGCTGGGATTACAAGCGTGTGCCACCACGCCCGGCTTCCTTTTATATATAGATATTGTTAAATTATCACTCAATGGTTATATGTTTTAGAAGGTAAGTTGTTTTCCAAAGTTTGAGTGGGTTTATGGAGCTGTATCTTCATGTAGCCAGAACCTCCTTGGAACCAGTGAAGTGAACCAAAGAGATGAACCAGTTTTAGAGCTCGGGATACAATGAACTGCATCCTCATCATACTTTCCCTTTGACTCAAGAGGTTCTTGGAAGGCTGGATCAATTTCAGAGTAATCTAGGAGCCCTCACTATCTACTGTTAATGGTTTTCTTGTGGATTCCTCTGTCTATACCTCAAAGTGTACTAAATACCTAGGAATGCACCATCTTCCTCATGGTCTTAAATCTAAAACATTATTTGGGACCTCCATTCCTAGGACAAACCACTCTTTGCCAGAAATTTTGCTTTCTGAGAGTCATCATGTGAAATAATCAGAGTCCCAACCTCTAAGCCTCTGACAGACTGTAAAATTAATGAGAAAGAACATTTAACGATGTGTCCCTCTGCATGTGCTGTGTAAAATGAAAATATTGGCAGAGGGGAAAGACTTATTTGCTTATCTGGTTCATTTTAACCTCACAGCTTAACATTTTGATTTGCAGTGTGCACGCTCGTTGGAGAGCAGAACTGCACATTTTCATTTAGCACTCCAGCACGTTCTTGGAACAAAGTGAACCAGCAAATGGTTTTGCCCTTTCATGAATAAAAGAAGCTTTAAGGAAGAAAAGAAACCATTTCATTACAACAGTACTTATCATAAATATTTTTTCCATCGTGCAAAACTATCAACAGCTTCAACTTGAAGAATAAGAATTGCTTTGCATTCTGTTGTATTTAGCAATAAACCACTCAAACTGGAACTTCAAGCATAACTTGACAAAATACTTAAGTACTTTCCTACTAGTTTTTCATTGTTGTAACTGAAATAGTGGGTACAATTACATATTGAAAATTATCCCTCATAGCTTAATATTTAATGACAATAATCATTGGCAACTCAAAATAAAGAAGATCTGTTTTAAATTATAATAATATTTCATCCTCTGGTTTTAAAAAATGTGAACATCTACAAAGTAAATATATACCTCAATTGAGAAAAAGTAAACAAATTCAATGTTTGAAATGACCCATTGGTGAATAACCTAGATGCATTTGAAACAGAAAACATGATTCATTTTAGTTTATATAAAGAAAGGTTTTTAAAAGACAAGTTATTTTCTTATAACACTGCTGGTCTTGAAAGGCAAAATAAGTTCTTTCCATCTTTAATATATAAAAAGATAATGTGTCAAATGTTGAAAATGATTAATGAGATTTTCTAACTACCCATAAAATGCTTTGGAATGCAGTTGATTTTGCAAGTGTTCCAGTCAGTGCGAGAATTTATTTTGATTACTTAATCAACATAAAATAAATATATAAATAAACCTGAAACAGTGACTGCTCAGATACTCTTTGGTTCCTTTGCAACATTCAATAATATCTACTGCTTGCACTCCATCCCTCCTCCATCTACAGATGGAAGTTTTTAATTCTCTACTCCTGGGATTAAGCTGCTCCCACATTGATTGAAGGTTTATAACAGTAGAGTTGCCATATACATAATTTCCTCTGCCTTAACCATCCCATGGTGCTCCCATATATAGGGAGTAGAATGAACATTTATATGTATTAACATTGAGAAAATTGTCACAAGATTATGTTTTCATTGTGAAATGTAATTTACAAATTCTATTGAATCATCATTTCTGATTAAATCCTTTTACTAGCTTCTTTTGCTTTCTTTAAGTTGGAGATAAAATTTCTTCCTACTATGTTTAAGAAAATTTCTTAAGAAGAAGGTATTAAAGATAGAATGCTAAGGAAGGGAATTTCCAATTGTTAAATTCTTTCTTGGTGTGCAGGGAAGGGTACTTAGTCTATTGTGATTAGGAAAAATGATTCGTTGTTCCCTCTGCTCCATTATAAAAGGAAAAGTCATTACATAGTTGGTCCTAGAATTTCTGGCAATTTTGCATTTTATACTAAAATGAGTGATCACTATCATCCTAAGGAAAAAAATGCTAAGATAAAAAATACTAAATTTATTCACTGTTATTATTTTCAAATGTCTTTTATGAAATAGCAAAATATTTAAGATACACTACTAATATTATTAATAATTAATAGTTCATTTTTTTAAAAAAATTATAATGTTAATGAATGTAATATGTACTTTCTTTTTCTAAAACTCTTAGCAACATTTAAAATTTTTGTCAATTATTTGAAATATATATGTAAACTCACCCAATACAAAATATTTATCCATATGCTTGATGAGCAATTTTTGTCTTTATTTCATACTCTAGAGTAGCTTAAAAGAAATTCTGAGGATAGCATATTTCTTTTTACAAAGTATAATTTCTATATAACTACACACATGCATTTGGTGCAGAAGGGGAGATCCTGAGCTGGACAGATTTATTTATGTTTCCAAAAGCAATTATTAACATATTTTATATTCAATTCTAGTTTTTTTCCATTTTCATAATTGTATATATTATACATGCTCCTTTAAGATGCCTTCTCTTCCTTCTAGGATCACTAGGTCTCTCTGAGAGATTAAAGGTTCTTATTAGTACATCTTTCAGTATAAGTTGGCAATGAATTTTCTGTTTATGTTTGATGGATTTCTTGCCTTACTTTTTATATACACTTGTATTGGTGTATTATAGTATCTCATCGTAACGTAGTTCACAGTGATAGTGACATATATACATATAGTACTTGTTGAATTTTCCCCCAGCTCCCTCCCTACTGTCTCCCTTTTCCCATACAGGATATTGAGATTGACAGTGGTAATTTTACATATGTATATAATGTCAATGGAAATGATTCCTTCATTGATTCTCCCTCCTTGCCTCGCTTACCTTCCCTGAGATCACATCCCTTGCTCCACTGGAATTTCTCCTCCATTACCTAAAGTCCCTTTGGTATCCCAATTTCTCCCTAGCTTCTGCATGTAAGAGAAAAAATAGGACCCTTTGTTTTCTGTGACTGATTAATTTCATTTAATATAATGTTCTCCGGGTTTGTCCATTTTCCTGCAAATTACATAATTTTCTTCTTCTTTACCTCAGTTTTAAAGTAATTCTTATTGGATAGAGTAGTTGAGGTTGGAATTACATTTTCGTTATATGCGTTAGTATGCCATTCAATTGACTTTTGAGGTCCATTGTCTCTGTTGAGAAGTCAGCATCAGGGGCTGGGAATGACATCTTCAACATGTGGACCTTTAGAAGATATTCCAGGGCCAGGCATGGTGGCGCATGCTTGTGATCCCAGCATTTGGGAGGCTGAGACAGGAGGATACGCGTTCGAAGCCAGCCTCAGCTACCTAGTGAGGCACTCCGCAACTTAGTGAGACCCTGTTTCAAAATAAAGAATAAAAAATGGGGCTGGGGATGTAACTCGGAGGTAGAATGCCCCTGAGTTCCATCCCCAGTACCACAAAAAAAAAAAAAAAAAGATGATATTCCAGATATAAACTATAGCAAGAGTCTAGAATAATAAATTTTGTCTCTTCATTGTATTATGATATTGCTGAATGCTATAATTTTAAACAGTTTTACAAGTGACTTACTTTTTTTCATGCAAAGCTTATGCTTTAAGGAATACCTTACATCAAGAACTGCTGAATGTGGCTTCTTCTGTCTTCCTATGCATTCTGTCTTCCTATGCATTCTGACATGGGAACTTTGTGTTTCCCTTGGCAGAAGGCTTGAGGGAAATTATGGCTTGTTTAAGGTCATGTAATCTCTGCATAGTTTCTCTGTATCTAGGATTTTGACCCATCAAGTCCTAGTTCACTCTGCAGCTCCCTTTTAAATAAAATTTTGCTTATTTTTGTGTTTCTATTTCTCAGCTTTTAAAATTGTTCTTGGAAGGAATAGTAGTTCACTACATTTCATTTCGTCATTGTCAGAAGTATAATCACTTTTTATGGTTTAACTTCAATACAGAAACATTTATTCAAAATGTTCAGAAGAAAAAAATTATATTTATATGGTTCAGTATATACACATACTTGTACCCATAGAGAGATGAATATGTCAACAACAAGAATTTTAGAATCTTTAACCTGTACCTTTATTATTGCCACAGAACTAACATTATTCTTGAAAAATTACTAAGTTTTTGATATCAAGAGCTAAATAAACATTTTATACAACTATTTTGTACAAAATAGGTTTTAAAGACAACTGTATTAATCTGGCAAAAATTGCTCATAATTAATTTCCAATTAATAGTTCTTTTTATTGATTAACAAATATACACACCAGTAACTGAACAAAAAGTAGAGACATTATAAGGCAGTAGTGGTTTGACTTCTTTGTCATTGAGAGAGAGGCTCGAATTTTTCTTAGTAGTCTTCATTTCTCTCATTTGAAGTTCATTTTTTTAAAAAAATGTGGAAATGCTATATTTCACTATTGTTTGTGGTATAGTTGTAACTGTTATTATTGATATTGCCTAAGGCTTGATAGAATGTATTGTCTTAAAGAGTCTCTACAGAAGACACAATATTATATTAGATCCAGAACACATTGTAATTAAAGTTTCCATCCAATTTTGCCTATGGCACATCTTCCATAATTTTACCAACAAATCACAGCAGCATAGGATTAATGGTGTTAGTCAGCTTTCCATTACTGTGGAAAATACCTGATAAAAACATCTTAAAGGAGGAAAGATTTATTTTGGCTCATGGTTTCAGAGATTTCAGTCCATGCTCACTTGGCTCTGTTGTTTCTGGGTCTATAGTGAAGCAGAGCATCATGGCAAAGAGGGCATGATGGAACAGAGCTGTCACCACAAGGTGGCCAGGAAGGAAAGCGGGAGGGAGGGAGCGAGGGGGTTGGAGGAAGAGAGAGAAGAGAGAAAGCGAGAGCAAGAGAAATGTCCCCAGTGACCTACTTCCTCCAACTAGATCCCACCTTTGAAAGTTTCTATCACCTTCCAATAGCACCACTAGCTAGAGATTAAGCCTTTAACATATGATCCTTAGCAATCATTCCAGATCCATACTAAGACATTCTTCCTATAGTTTCCAAGGCTCATGTCCATTTCATAATGCAAAATGCATTTAGTCCATCTCCAAGAGTCCTCATAGTCTTAGCAGTTCTGGCATTACTTAAAACTTTGAAGTCTCTTTTGAGATTCAAGGCTATAAGCCTCTGTAAAATTAAAAAAAAATATGTATTTCCAATGTACAAAGGTATAGGATGAACATTCCCTTTCAAAAAGGGAGGAATAGGAGAATGCCAAGGAAGGATCTTACAAAAATAAGATCAAAACCCAGAAGGGCAAGCATGCAATCCTGTAGCTCCATGTCTGGCATCCAGGGCAGATGGTAGCGCGACATGTGTACAAAAGGGCTTGGGCAACCCTGCCTCTATGGCTTTGCCAACTGTAGCCTATGTAGCCACTCTTTTGGTCTGGCTCTGACAGCCGCTTACAGATTTCCTCAGCAGATGTTGCATGTTCCTGGCATTTCTAACTTCCTGGATTATCCATTGCAACTTGAACTTTATTCTCACAGATTCATGTATTACCCTCTTAGGGACAGCTGGCAGGAATTCCCACCCGCAGCATACTCATTGACCTCCAAGGCTTTCTTCTGAAATTTGAATGGAAGTCTCCATGACCCCACAACGCTTGCATTCTACATGCCTGCAAAACCAGCATGGCATGGTGATGCCAGACCCTGCTCCTAGCTTGAGTAGTAGTCAGTTCCTGTTGGATCACATCTGCAGTGACCTCTGAGTGCATGGATGGCTGAATGTGGTGAAAAGAATCATAGGGAACAACTTCCTTGATGACTTTGTGTAAGCAGAGTGCCCTGCTGCTGTTCTCTCAAAGCAAAGCCTTTCAAATGAGTTTATACATTTATACCCCTGAACCTCTGGTAGGTGGGGTCTGGCTAAATGCCCTCAAGATATCTTCCCTAGTTCTCTAGTGAAAAAGTACTTGTATTCTTTTTAATGGGCTTACCTTTTGAGTAACGACATCTTCTGCAGCCCCACCTTTACACAGACATCTTTCCTGGCCAAACTATAGGTTTCTAAAATCTTTCCTCTCTGCCTTTTGCTTCCAATTATCACTGTAAATCTTACTGAAAGCAACCAGTCATGCCAGTGTCACTGCCTGGATTTTGAGCTTCCTTGAAATTTCATTTACCTGATTAATTAGTCTACCACCTTTAAACTCAACCTTACACAAAGTCTCACAGCAAGGATGAAAAGTAGACTATTTCATTGACAGAATGGAACATGAATGGCCTCTACTCAATTCCCAACAGAGACGTCATTTTTGTCTGAAACTTTGCCAACATAGTCTTTATTGTTCATATCCTTATCAACATTCTGATCTTCCGAGTTCACACCAGAATCATCCATTAAGCTCTGCTCACAACATTCTAGGATTTCTCTAGCCTGCTTCTCCAAACCTTTCATATATTCTTCTGCAAACCATTTCCAACGCCTCTGAATCACATTGTCATATTCAGTTACAACAACCACCCAACCTCTGGTACCAATTTTCTGTGTTATTCAGTTTTTTTTTTTTTTTGCTATGAAAAATTACCTGAGAAAACATCTTAAAAGGTAGAAGACTTATTTTGGCTCACAATTTCAGAGGTTTTGGTCGATGGTCACTTGACTGTTGTTTCTGGGCTTATGGTGAGGCACAATCTCATGGAGGTCAGGGTGGGCAGAGTTGCTCACTTCATGGTGGCTAGGAAGGAGAGAGA